>CATIWR010155054.1:0-38991 GCA_949677035.1 Omphalea diandra
CCCCGCCCCCCCCCCCCCCCCCCCCCCCCCCCCCCCCCCCCCCCCCCCCCCCCCCCCCCCCCCCCCCCACTATTAATGCTTAGTTCTTGTAAAATTGAGGGCATATCTGTCGTGTATTCTGCAGATTTTATCTTTTTGCTCCCTAATTTATGTTTTTTTTTTTTGGCGAATGATTTCTGCCTTAATGACAAAAGGGTGATGCCTATTAATGGTGAGATTCTTCTATTCCACTAATAACTAATTTTATAACTAATCTATCGTGATTTATATGAAATCATCTAACCATACAACACCATAATATATATATATGTATGTTTTTTTTTTTTTAATGTTTGAGAGGAAGACTAATACCAATTTTGATAACGAATGTTAGACTCCTTACAACCTGTGGCTCAAAAAGATTTTTCAGTGTCCAATAATTTCTTTTATGTTGATGTTAGTTGTAATCACTATTATTGTTGAAAGCCAAAGATAAGACTTAGATCAATTCACCTCTGGTTCAAAATTTTAATGTTTTAAATAATAATCCACAGTATGATAAAGTTCTTTTAATGTGGATAGTATTCTTTTCCAGACATAATTTTATTTTTCTTTTATTTTTGAAAATCTGCATATACTAATCACCCAACTGATACTATTATTTTGTGTTTAAGCTTTTTTCTGTAAAAAGTATTCATATTATTTCCTTTGCAAACAAATGTTGTGAACTCTTACTTTGTCTAAACAATGAAATATATATTCGGAAAAAAGAGTAATGAAACTGTCATTCATCATCTTATGTATCTCTTTTCTTTTTCATTTTTAAAGCAAAATATATTTTCAGCTTTTAAAATCTTATGAATTTGGGTATTAAGCTCTTTTAACTTTGAAATGAAATAATTAAAGTTTTCAACTTATGGGTTCATATCACAAGATTCTTTTTTAATAGAACCGTCAATAATAATAACCAAAATTTATGTAAAATACACAAATTAGATCTTCGAATTATCTTCATTCATTTGATCATATCCAAAAAAATATCCTTCCTAAGGTGGCAAAATTAATGCAAGCTATGACATGCTAGTGATCTTCGTGGTCTGCAATTATTCATGAACAATTGGCCACGTTACATACTACAGCTTAACCATGTAATGATCTCTGTTGGCGTGGTACCAGAGGCTCTCTAATAAACAAGCTTTCAAAATTTTGTTAGTGCGATCATGGTGTTTCCTCTTTGGTTTGCAAGCTGAAATCATCTGCCTAGCACGCCTGCATGCCCTTCTCTCATTTTTCATGTTATTTACTCCTGCTATTATATATTATTTTTTTCCTTACAGCATCATCATATACGTGTCAATCAACCCGAAATTTTACTTTTAGATAATTATGTTATGATGTGTTTAAGGTATATAGCAGTCCAACGTCTAACACACGTCTATTAACTCCAATAACATAGTAAGTTATAGAGTCGACATCTCAACTGCTAAATTTATAGTATAGTTTTATTAAATTAGTTTGACTTTAAATTTTATATATATTCTGTGTAACTGTATAATTTCACATTATTATATAATATTATTTATTTTTACCAATTTACAGAGCAAAATAGTTGACGACTTTCATTTATATAAAACCATATGCATTTAAATATAAACCAATGCTATAATGTTGAAATTGTTAACACTAAATTGTACAATGATATCATAACAGAGAAGGTTTGTGAGTAAAGGCTTTGAGCTGAAGCATATTAATAGATGAAAGTGTTGCTCTCAAATAAATCAATTCATATAGGTTAATGGAATATTCATATTCATCCAGATCTTAATTAATTAATTAATTAAACTAAGATAAATGTTACAGTAGATGATTATATTATACTCCCTGCCGGCGAAAAAACTTAACGACAAGGCACACGTGCTAAAGCGCGTGAACACTGACTGGGCATTCAATTTTTTGCATGGGAAGACAACAATAGCAACCCTCTAGCCATATCATTTTCAAGATTTTTCATGGCCAACTCAACTACTGGTCTTCCTCAAGTGAGTCTCTCAAATTCTCCTCACTTTTTTTTTTTTTTTCATTCTTTTGGAGTTTCAGCCACTAGAATATCAATAACAATCTTATAATTTTATTAATTTTTTATTGTTTCACCTATTTTTTATTTTAATAAATATAAATTTATATTTGATTCTATAAATTTTTAATATTGTGTTTTTTTCTAACTTTAATGAGAATTTTATTTTTTTATAAAAATATGATTTTCTTTATATAAAAATTATTATCATTCCTTTAAGAGACTGATTCTCGTCATTATATAAAATTCAATACTTCATCAATATAGTTATATTTTCTATAGAAAAATATTATGATTTTTTAATCAAATTTAATATATTTAATATTAATATAATTTATTATGGATAATAAATTTTACTTTTTTATATTTAATAAATCTATTGAACTTCTACACGCGCTTCATTTAGTAAAAGAATCACTAACTTTTTAACATAAAATAAAAAAATCAAATTAATATATAAGAAATGATTAATTTCAATTAATACACTTAAATTAACATAAAAATACATTAATTTTACACATATATGAGAATTAGTACATTTCAGTATTTAGAATACCTAATATTTGACTAATAATCTAATAACTTATAAACATATCCACATTAAATAAGATACTCAATAAATAAATTAAATTTAAAAAATAGATAATTATTTTTACATTAAAATAATAATAACTTGTGACAAATATAAATAATTTTTTAACTGTCTGTCACTGTTAGTTGAAAGTATGAAACAAATTTCTAAACTTAATATAACAAATTTTTACTCTAATATTAAAAATTAAAATTTGAATTATAACAACTCATAACCTTTTTAAATATTTTTGATATATACTAAAAATAAATTTTTTTAAAAAAAAAAAAGCTCTACCAACAGCTTTCAATTCAAGTGCAGAGGGAGTAGTAAAAATAAATAAAATAATCAAACTGGCTTGAGATTCAAAAACACCACCTTAGAAGCATCCAACCTCCTTCTTCTTCTTCTTCTTCTTCTTCCTCTCTCTTATAAGTTTTTAGTGTTGCTGTACTATTTATTACTACTAAAAGCTCTGTTTCTCTTCCTGCTTTTTCATTCTTTCATTTCATCTCCAACTTTCCATTCCCTCTTCTTCTTAACATTTTCTCTTTCTCTTCGAATTTCAAAACGACGTTATGGCTTCTTGTTCTACTAATTATAATAACAGAAAATCTTTTTTAATCAAGAAAAAGAAGCTATTAACGCTCAAGGATTACCTTAGGGATGATCTCAGCTCTTGTTCATCCAACGGCTTCAAATCCTTCCCCCGCCGACAATGCTGCACCACCATCCGATTCCTCCTCGACTCCGATCTCAACAACTCCTCCACCACCAAACACCGATCTAAATCCGTTCTTCAAAAGGCATCCGAGGCCTTCATTAGCGCCCTCAAGCTCCTCCCCTTCCTTTCCTCCTCTTCCGTCAAGTCTCCTTCTCCGTCCAGAAGTAGAAAAAAAGCAGGAGGAATAATCATTCTCCGGCCTCGAAGCCTGTCACGGAGGCTGTTCAAGAGAAGGAAAGTTGACCCTAAAGATCGTAGAGAAAGCGGCGAGATTAGAGGATGGAGGCTCTTCCTCGACCAACGAGATAAACCGTCCGATTCCGCTGTTTCAACTGCATTTACCACCAGCAGACGGTCGACGACGAGTTGGAGCAGCATCAGTAACAACAGCTGGGCGGAGGGTGAATTTACGGGTCAGGGCCGCAATTTAGAAAGTTACAGTCGTCTTCCAGCTGGAAAAGGTGAAAAAGATTCGAAAGTCAGCGAGGGAGTTGCCGTATCCGTCGGTGACCATTCTTCCATCACCTCTAAAACGGTAAAATTTATACAGATTTAAGAGTTTGTTATCTAATGCTTCGCGTGTGCATGATTGAATATTATCATTCTTCCATCACTTCTAAAAAGGTAAAAGCATCAATTTGCTTCATGAAAATTTATATACCTGTTAATCGGTTCATAATATAGAGACTTTTTAACTAATTAAGTGATATTATTAGAATCCATTTTAGTACTATAAAACTGCAAATTCAAATTAGTCTCCATAATCTTAAATTTAGTGAAACGGATTAAAATCAGATTTTTATTTAAATTATGAATTTGAATCATAGTCAAAATCAATTTTTTTTAAAAAAAAAATGAGAGTGGTTTAAACAGGTTGAAACACTTGGACCTAGAGCTTGCATGAATATCACGTATGGGGTATAAATCGGGAAGATGAAATTAAACAGGGTTGTCATCTTCGAGGCCTACGATCCCGCTACGTGTTGCCTAAAAGCGGGATCTACGGCGGTAAAACGCCCGTGGGTATTTAGTTTCATGGTATACGAGACATTAGATCATACCCATCAACTTATTTTAATAATAATACATATCGGATGTAGATTTTTCATTTGAAAATGGGTGGATTTGGAAATTGATTTGTTCATTCTTATTTTTTGTCGGTGATGAGATGTGTTTTGAGTTAGTAGTTCGTTCGATGGAAATAAAAAATGGAGTTTGATTTTGGTGGGTCTGCTGTTTATGGGGCACCTGTAACTGCCAAAACTTATTTTAGTATTTATTGTGTGCTTCTGTTGTGCTGCTACTGTGATTTACTAATTTGTTTTTCAAAAAAATAAATACTAAAATATTAAACTAATTAAAAAGTTGTACAGGTGTCTTTTTTTCGTCCAGTGGGTTGACGTGGAATATTGTTTGACACTGCAAAAGCTAACTCTTTTAGGCGTTTGATCTTTGTCCACTACTTGCAATATTAAAGTGAAAATTCATTTGGGTGATGTTATCCATTATTTTTTGACTAGGCGTTTGCTATCCTTGAGAGAACTAGGAGTATTATGAGATTTTTTTTTTTTTCAAATTATAAAGATAATTTTGTACAATATCAATAAGTCCTTATCTTGGTTTGGTTTGTTTTGGTATGATTCATAACATGCCTGTGAATTTTTTCTTTTTATGCTAGTTTGGTCCCGCAAGTAATAATTCCATTCCCTACTGTTATTAGTAATCTTTCATTAAGTAGAAGGAAAAGACTCTTATTATGAATCAATTAATCCAATTTAAGATTTTGTAATTCAAATGAAAGGGGTCCCTTTTGTATCTGCTATTCATTGTTGATTCGGCAATAATAAATAGCAAAATTATTATACAGATCAATTAAATGTTTTTGAAGTCCCAAAGCATGGATAGTAATTAAAAGGCATGGGAATTAGATGCTTCATAAAAAGTTGATGAGTTGAGGTGTTGTAAATGAAGGCCTGATTGCATTTCAAAGTATAGGCGTGGGGCTTCGCTTCCATGAGCTAGAAAATGACAAGACAAAATTCATCATCCAACTTTATTTTGCGTCTATGGACATAGTGAATTATCTAGTCTAGCTAGTTACAAAACCATAAATACAAAACTCACATTCGTAGGTTGCCTTCAAAATCTTTATCAAATTCAATAGTCGAGATTTTGGACCTTTGTGATCTTGATTATGCCTTTTTTTTTTCTTTTTTTTTTTTTGTACTTGGATTTTAGATGCCATTGAATTTTTTTTTTTTTTCCTTTCCATAATTGCATTGATAGTTTCATGTACAATTTTACAGGATTGGCCCAATAAAGAGGACAAAGAACAATTTAGTCCAGTGTCTGTTCTGGACTGTCCATTCCAAGATGAAGAAGAGATTGAATCTCCTTTACAGAATAGTCTTGTCCGCATGGAAGGTTTGTTTAATTAATCACTATTTTAGTCAACAAAAAATCGAAAAAGGATGTCTCTGCCCAAACTGCAATATGTATTCACCGTTAGGCTAAGCATATTGATAACGTGTTAGTCATATATATATATATATATAAATTTCAAACGCCTTAATTAAAACAACTCTATCAAATCAATGAATATTTAGTTTATTGATATTAAAATTCTTTCTAAAATTAAAAAAATGTTCTGATTCTGAGCTCTAATTGAAATCCAGCAGTAATAATTTTTTTCCCCTTCTTTTCGTGCTTTCATCTGGCGGATTAATTTGATGACTAATTACAAGTACATATCTGATGAACGTACAGGAGCCAAAAAGAAACTAATGACAAAGATCAGAACATTTGAGAAGCTTGATAAGCTAGGACCAATAAACTTGGAAAAGAAAATGGAATTGGCAGAATTGGAGGATGAATCCCATCAATACTCCATACAAGCTTGGTCAATGTCCAACGATGTTAAAAAAGAAAGAGATGCTCAAGAACTTCTTAAGCTCGTCAATGCAACAATATCATCGCATTATCGCCTGATATCTAAGGCAGACAGTATATTATTAGACTTCTTCAAGGAAAAAAGTGCTGAAAACAATGAAAAAGAATGCAAAGAATTGGAGCAAGATCAGTTAGAGGTAGCACGAGATTGGATAGATGGGCACCCACAAGAAATGTTTTTAGGGTGGGAGGTGAAGGATTGCAGGCATGTCTATATTAAAGATATGGAGAAGAATGGCAATTGGAGAAATTTTGATGAAGAAAAACAAGAGTTGGCTGTCGAGTTGGAGATGAAGGTTTTTGCTTCTCTGGTAAATCAAGCCTTGATTGATCTTCTAAGTTAATTATCTCATTGACTAGATTGACAATTAGATTAATTATTTGTTTGAAAGAAATGGGTAACTCGAGGTTGTTTTACTCATTTGGAGGCTGTTAGTTCAGCTTTGAATGATCAAAGCCACCTTGAAGTTGAAAAATCACGCACTGTGAGAGCATCAAAAAAATTTTGTCATCTTGCCCTTTTTGTGACAGAAAAAGGAGAGGATGAAAATTTTTTATGTTTGAAAAGTCACATCAAGATCTCTTTTGACTGTTTTACGGGTCTTTTTCCTCATCATATATATGGGAAGGATACTCATAAATATGGGCCTTAGTGGAGCTGGCAAAAATATATGCAATTGGTTGCTTTGTTAAAAAAATATCCTACATAATAATAATAAAAAAAAGGCTGAAAATGCAAATAACACGGTAATATTACTCATCCAATGTCATTATCAAAAAGAAAATTGAAATTCTAAGTACAAGGGTAGTTGGAGGTAAAATACACTGGAGAACGTGAAGACCGAATGAACAAAAAATAATCATAAATTTTAAAATTAAACTAACAATTAGTTTTACAAATAAATATTATTTATCTAATTAGAAATTATTTATTTTTATTCAATAAGATTTTTTTATTATTCCTTATGTAAAGTTATTATCTCTTTTTGTAAAATATTCAATTGAAAAAGATTGATTACATTCTTGTAACAATATAATTAAGTTCTTTTAAAAACATAAATATCAAATTATGATTCTAAACGGCCGCAAAGAAAACTTGGTTAACATTCTAAATCAAATGCGGTAATTGCTATGTTGCCAGTAAAAGCAAGTGAATGAAGACAATTTTTCAATAAATTTTTTATGTATGTTAAATAAAATAAGAGTTTAACAAATTTTTTATTTTTTAAATTAAAATAAAGAGTTAATTTGACTCTATATTTAAAAAGTTAAATTTCACTCTATATTAAAATCATTTCTAAAATTATAAAATTTTAAATTAAAAGTAAATTAATTTAGATTAAAAAGTAAAAAAATAAAATAGTCATATATATGATGCGATGAGAGAAATCAATTAATATATATATATATATATATATTCAGAGTTTGTTTGAAAAAAATAATCTTTGAAGTGTTAAATTTAAAATTTATCTAGATAATAGCTTAATATTGATCAGATTAATTACTTGACAAATAAATAATTAGAATCTTTATTAATTTGATATATAATTATTTAATTATAAATTATAAATAAAAATATATTAAGAGATATTACAAAATTAGCATTTGTACAAAATGAAGCTAAATAATAGTATGTATATCTTATCTATTTATATAAGAATATATTATTCATTTGTATAATAATATTAATTTATTAATAATTAGAAATCTATTTTAAACCAATATGTATATTAATTCTCGATATCAAAATTTATTTGAGATAATAATAACTTATTATTTATCAAGGTGATTATTTGATAAATAAATAACTATAATATTTTTATATAAAATAATCTAATTAAAAATTTATAAATAAAAACAAAATTATGTTAAGGGATATTATAAAATTGATAATTATATAAAACAAGACTAAAAAATAGTATGCATATATTAACTATTTATAAAAATATATTTTTTATTTATATAATAAATATGTTAATTTTATTAATAATTGTAAATTTATTTTAAAAAATATATTAAATTATAACCCATATTATATGAAGATTATCGACTAGTCTATTTCATTGAGAAGTCTTTCATTCAATGATATTAATAATGCTGAATTTTTTGAATTCAAATATCAATGAAAATGAAATTTATTTCAGAATTCAAACACTTTTGGGTTCCAATGAAACGTGCAACTTCGGGGAAGAAAGAAAGTAATGATAGTCTACGAACCACTCACAAACGGGACAATTACCAGCATATCGTTGTTTTCCAGGTCACCTAGTCAACTTACATGTGGCACATTAATAGATTAAAGTCCAACTTGATGTGCGAAGTTAGTCCGGGCTTATCTAATTAATCAATAATTTGTTGCGTGAGCAACGCGATGTGATTACGATAATAAAATTTAAATAAATTAAATATTTATTTTTATTAAATAATTAATAATTATTTTATTAAAAAATGAAATTAAGTACATAAAATAATTAAATAAAATTTAAAAAATCTATAATTATATGCAGATATTTATAATAAATGATCATTTATTAATTTATACATTTAATTTTATATAATATAATTTTAAGAAAAAAATATTTAGAATTAAAACTAAGATTAATAGATAACTATAAATTATATAATATATGAGATAATTATAATGAAATATTATTTATTGATTTATATGTTTAATATTATCTAATATAGTTTTAAGAGAAAATTTATTAAATTTGAACGAAATAACTTTTAACAATTTATTATATTATTTGTTAGTTTTTATGTGCTTGAATTTTGGATAATCAATGAAATTAATTTAAATTTTAGTCTTCGGATTAAAATTATTACCTTTTAGGTTTTTTTAGTTTTTTGTTTAAAATTGTTACTTTTTAGAAATTTTCAATTAATTGATTAAAAAATTGTACTATTTAAAATTTTAATTTCTTATTTATAAAGTCTTTTTATATAGTAATTAAATTTTTATTTAGAATTTTTTACTATGATAATTTTTTATAAGCATAAAATAAAACAATGACACGTGATAATATTGTGCATAATTATTTGATAAATGACAAATAATTGTTTAAAACTAATTTTAAAATTGAATTAATACTCTCTTCATTTCTAAATATTTGTCTTTATTTATATTTTATAATAATTAAAAAATTATGAATTAGGCAAATATTCTAGAAAAAAAGTCTAAATTAGTCTTTTTATAAAAATGCTCAAATTAAATACATTAATACGGCATATCGATCTTCAGTTTGATTTTTAAATTATTGATATAGATAAACTTTATAGTTTCTATTAGGTGTGGACACAATAGTTTCTATTAGACATGGACACAAATATTTATAGGAAATTGCACTATTCATATTCTATCTAAATTCACTACTATTTATATGTGTATAAATTTACCTAAGACTAAGCATATATCTTGAATAAATCAAATCGAATAAAAAAATTAAACTAAAAATAATTGAAAGGAAAAATATTTGAAAATATTCGAACCGAATAAAACTTGAATTGTACCAAATCAAATTTCACTAAGTAATATATATATATATATATATATATATATACACACACACACATGCACATTATCTATAGTAAAAAAATTTATATATTTAAAATATTATGTTAAAAAATATACAAACAGACACATTATCTATAGTTAAATAATTATATGTATTAAATATTATGTAAAAAATATATAAACTCACACATATTATGTATATACATTATCTATGTTCAAATATTATATAAAATATACTATATATTATTTAAAATATTTAAAATAATATAAGATATATACAATATGTATAAGTTATATATCCTTAAATAAATATTATAAAAAAATAAAAATAATTAAATATTACTATGTACTATTTTTTTGATAGTGAATTATGAAAATTTTATATCAATAATTTTATATATTCATAATTTATAATTATATAATATATATATAACTAAAAAAATTTTTTCATAAAATAAATAGTTAAAATGTGAACTGAATCGAACTGAAATCCAAAGTTATCCAACTTGAACTAGACCAATATTTAAAATAGTCTATTATCGATTCTAAATACTTATAAAATAACTAGTCTATAATCCAACCTGATCATCCTTTATTTTTTTTATACTTACTATCTAGTCAATCCAATTAACTCCAATACTATCTAGTTTGACTAAGTAGAGTTTGAATGGGTACATATTGTTATCCATAACTACTAATCATCATGATACATTACAATCAATTAATATATATAAATAATTTTAGTTTCAATTTCAAATAAATGAATGTTGTTTATTGGTTAAGTATTTATTTAAGAAAAAAGAAATTAATATTTATCAAACTAATTATTTTAATGGATAAGTGATTAAAATTTTCATATAAATATCTAGTTAAAATTATTATAAATAGAAAAAATTATTAAAATAAATTATAATTAAAGAGTTAAAATTTTAAAAAACTTCTATATATTATCTATTTTAAAATAAATAATATATACTTAATAATATATATTTTTATATAAATATTTTATTTTATTAAAATTTTAAATAATATATTAAATTATAACTTACAAAAGCATAAAATTTTTATTTATTATAAAAATAATATATTAAATTACAATTTACAAAACATAAATTATCAAGTACTCCCTCCGCTCAATTTTGATAAGCCATTTTTAAATTGTATAAAAATTAAGAAATTTAGTTTTTTAATTAATATCATTATTTTTAACCATTTGCTTATTAAAATACCTTTAATAGATTTTTTAATGTGGTGAACAATAAATTAAATATCTTAATTAAAAAACTAAATTTCTTAATTCAATAAATTAAAAACTAGATTTTTTAATGTGGTGAACAATAAATTAAATATCTCAATTCACATGAAGACTAAGGATGATAATTTTTGAGATTTAAATAAAAGAATTTTGTGTTGAAAGTCAAAATAATTGTATAATAATTTACAATTTAAAGTCAATAAAATAAAAACTAATTATAGATATTTTGTAGACATTTAAAGATTAAACGAACAATTAAAAAATGAAAGTGACGTATAGTTTTGGATGAATTACAAAAGAAAAATAATTTATCAAAAGTTGGACGAGAGAATAACATTTGTTAACATGTCATTCATGCTTAATCAAGCACTACGGTGATGTTATTGCTTCAATTTGCATTAGAAGAAAGTATAACAACAAAATTATCATTTTAATTCATAAGAGGAAATTAGCTCAATTAAATATTTTTAAAAACATATTATTACAGTCTAAATAAAAAAAAAAATTATTTTACGAGATAAAATTGCCACATAAAATGATGAACCATTTCATAAAATATTTTACATAATACACTTGCGGGATATGAATTTTAAAAAAAATTTTAAAATATTATAAATCAAATAAATAACCTTTATGATTGAACAATTTACCGTCTTATATAGTAATTTTAATTCATATTAAAATTTATTTTAATAAAAAAAATTCTCACAATAATGCTATCCAAAAAATTAATGAAATAATTAATATTTTTGCAGAGTTTTTGAAAAAATAAAAATTTCAAATTTCACTTGTGCCATTGCAAGATATTTTGTATACTAAGAAGTTATTATCTAAATTCTATAAAGAAATCTGGAGTTTATTTATAGTTAATCAAGTAATTTTTTAATAGTTTTCTATAAAAAATGCATTTTTTTAAAAGTTAAAAATTTCTCAACAGAAAATCTACATACTTAGAAAAATATGATTGTTCATATTTATAAAATATGAATCATTAAATTAAAATCAATGATTAAGATTTGTTTTAATAAGTAATAACTCATTTTTAAAAATGTTTAAAATTTAGTTTCCAATAAAATCATAACTATAAAATTCAAAATGAATGATTAATTCTTATAAATATAGGCTATTTAATTTTTAAATTAAAATATTAGGGCTTTCAAAAAATTAGTCAGTGGGTGAATTTATTTCTTTCACCAATGACCACGAATATATATATATATATAATAATGCATATTTCTAAGATTTAAATTCAAAATTTTCCTGCTCAAAAATTTAATAAGAAGTCTCAATATGAAAAAAAAAAAAAATCTCTGACTATATTTAACTTGAAAATTCATTGTAATGCTACTTTAAAAAGGATTTTCATTCTAAATTTTCATCACAAAAGAAAATTACATACTTTATATCTTTCTACTGAAAATCAATTTTACAAACGTAGTATAGTGTATTTCAGTGAATGTTATATTATGGTAAATAATTATAACATAATATTATAATTAATACAATTTTAAATAATTTAATATATATATAATAATTTTAAATAATTTTATTTTAACAAAATTATTATAAATAATTAATAAAAATATATAAAATTTAAAATAATAATGTTACATTTATTCATAAGCGGAGAGTTTATTAGATATGGTAATTATAAATATGAATTCTAATAAAGTATCTATCCCTGGAAACCCTCTTTATTCTCTAACGTGTCAGGATGCATGCCCATCAGCTCTCCCCTCCCTCCCCAAATTATATTAAACCGCTGTCACAGCGTTTGTCCGTTTCATTTTCTTCTCATATTTTTCTTCTCAATACTTTTCTTCTGCCATTCAGAAGACCTTAACATATCCGTATATAACTACCACACGCAATCTTTATTGACTATTTTTGGTAGCTTTCTCTGGTATTATACTAGCACTACTGGTAGCTAAAAGCTAGGTTGATTTCATTTCAACGATCAGGACTTTGTGATAATGAAGGGTGACGATCAGTCCCGGTCTCTGTTTGGGATTTCTCTCTCCGACCGATCCAAATGGCACCAATTCGTCATTTGTTCTTCTGGGTTCTTCTTTGGTTACCTTGTTAATGGCATTTGCGAGGTTTCTTTCATCATTTTCTTTCTTTCTTTGGGTTTAATTTATTGGGTTGTTAATTAATTTGATAATCATTTCTTTTTGGTTGGTTAATTACAGGAATACGTGTATAATCGGCTTCAGTTCAGGTACATTACCATGGAATGTGTGATAATATGACTTGGGTGTGTCTTGTTTTTGTTGTTATTATATTACAGTTTTTAGTTTCTTTTGTGATTTTTTTCAGCTATGGATGGTACTTCACTTTTGTTCAAGGATTTGTTTACTTAGTGCTCATCTACTTTCAGGGTTTCACCACTAAGCAAATGGTGAACCCCTGGAAAACTTATGTTAAACTCTCTGCTGTTCTTATGGGTTCTCATGGATTGACCAAAGGTTCCTTGGCTTTCCTTAATTATCCTGCCCAAATCATGTTTAAATCCACCAAGGTATAAATATTCTTGTTTGTGTTGTTCTTTCCCCCAATTATATGATTTATTTCGATTGATCTTTAACAATTTTAGGTCCTACCTGTCATGATAATGGGTGCTTTTATTCCTGGATTGAGAAGGAAGTATCCGTTTCATGAGTATATATCAGCTTTGATGCTAGTTGTTGGTCTGATCCTTTTCACCTTGGCTGATGCTCAGAATTCTCCAAATTTTAGCATAATTGGTGTTCTAATGATTTGTGGTGCTTTGATTATGGATTCTTTAATGGGGAACTTGCAAGAAGCGATTTTTACAGCAAATCCGGACACAACACAGGTGATCAGGATTTTCGAATTCGCAAAATGAATGCGTTGATGGTGTGACAAAATTCTGCTTTTTAGTATTAACTTTTATATGTTTTCCATTTTCTAACAGATTGAGGTGCTATTTTGCTCAACTTTAGTAGGATTGCCTTTCTTGCTTCCACCAATGATCTTGACAGGAGAGCTGTTTAAGGCTTGGACTTCTTGTTCTCAAGTAAAGAATATTTCCCTAATTTTAATGCCTCCGTCTGTATCTGTATCGAATATGTATTTATCAATGCTTATTTCATTTGCTTTTAAAAATCATTCACATTGTATGACTTGAATAACAGTGGTGTTGGAGTTGTGTCACATTAATGTGCAGGCCATGCGCAGCTAAACTAATTTCCTAGTCAAAATCGATAGTTTGGTAGCTTGTGGCCCACTTCATTAGTATATTTATTGGGGAATACAGTATTCTGACATGGTCAAGCAGGCAAGTTGTTAGTGCTGATTTTTCTAATTGAAGGTTCTATGTTGAGAGTAGACCTCGCAACCAACTATCAGAATCATTTTGTACATTATTGCAAAATTGAAAGTTGTGCTTCCTAGACTGAAAGATGTACAGAATTGTGTGTTACTTTGAGTGGCTGAGAGTTGATGGAAGACAAAGTAATGGGTTCTCCATTGATAGATTGAATATGAACAGATTAAGAACATTTATTTTCTGATTGCTTGTTTTGTTTGTTTCTCTTATTGTTTGTTTTTCTGGTTTCGTGGTGTCCGAAATCAAGACCAACAATATTTGACATTTTGATTATACTTGCCAGCTCGCATTGGATTCTTAGATATACCATTTGATAGTTTAGGTCTTCACTGTAGTATTTTTGTTTACATGTTTGGAGTCAAATTTTTACTGATTTGTGTCAATTGCAGCATCCTTATGTGTACGGGGTGCTAGTATTTGAAGCCATGGCTACATTCATTGGCCAAGTGTCTGTTTTATCCCTTATTGCTATTTTTGGGGCTGCTACCACTGCCATGGTATGTACATTTTCATTCTGCCATATTTAGCTGCCATAAAAGTTTGTGTTTTGTCTCTAATTTTGCATGTATCATCAAGTATTTTAATCCTCCACTTGGAGGACTAGTGGGCATTCCACTGCTTTTTGAGATGGGCTTTGAAAGGAGGGCACTGTGTTTTTTGGGAGAACAGCTCCAGAACTTCCATGGTTCAAGAATGGAGCATCCATCATTAGGATTTACATCTTTCATAGGTTTACATCTTTCATGGGGCTTCACACAGATCATGAAATAATAGTGATGGATGTATCCGTACAACCCAACATCTGTTATTGTGTTTAGGATGACTGGACTGCTTCTGTTCCTGATCTTACTTACATTGTGGTATATGCTTTGGAATTGTATAGTCTTTTTCTTTATATATATTTATTTTCAATTGTTTAATATGCTATGGGACTTGGAAACATTCAATTATCACAAAATTAATGCAGTAGAAAATGCTCCCTATTACAATTTTAAGGGATGTATGGGATTAAGTTGCATGGATATATCTAACTATTGGGTTTGATTTATGACGTCATTCAGATAACCACTGCTAGAAAAGCGGTCACCTTGTTGCTGTCATACATGATATTTACAAAGCCATTAACAGAGCAACATGGGACAGGGCTTCTGCTCATAGCCATGGGAATTGTATTGAAGATGTTGCCAGATAACAAGCCCCCCAGTAGGAGTGATCCTAAGCAGTTGAAGTCTCATTTCAAAGAAGAAAAAAGACCTGTGGATAATGGAGAAGGTGAGGGAGATGAAGAGAAAAGGCCCTTAGTGTGAAGAATGAAGATTGAACTGATCATTTATTTGTTCTTTTTCCCCCTTGAATTTGATTTTGTTTTCTCATTACACTTAGGTTGAGGGTAGAAATAAGTAACAGACGTATACAGGAAGAAGAAAGAAATGGAGATGTTAACCAAAAACAGAAGCTAGTTGTGATGTAAATTCCTCTGGTGAAAATAACATTTTATAGGTGTTTTTTGAAATCAAGACTAATAGCTTAATATGTTTTGTCTTTTTTCTTTTTTCTCCCTTAAGTTCCCTCAAAAGTCTAACGACTAAGTGGCTTGTTAACTTAAGGCTAATGGTTTAATTGCCTAGGATTTGGTACTTGCTTGCCAATCTAGGCGATAAAAATTCTTGGAAATTTGTAGATCATATTTGTACACGTCCTCCAGATATTTGATTGGTGGAAAACTTGATTAGAAGGCCTTGAACCCTGACCTTCAACTCTTAATTATAGGCCACATGACTTAGCTGGCTTCAGCTTAAATGTGTAGATAGTATATGCTCTTCATTTTATATTATTATTAGAGCATTTCAATTGTATTCTTTTATTTTTTATTAATTAAAAATAAAAATAAAATAAAGAAAAACTTAAAATCATCAATAATTGTGAGAATAAAAATATAAAGAATCTATTAAATTTAAATAAAAATTTATAGTGCATCAATAAAAATATTTTTTAAGACAATGTACTGTTAAACACTCGATACCTTTACTGTATAATTTTTTTAAAAAATAAAAATATTCTTTATTATTAAAGTGATACTCTTTAGAGTATAATTGAAGATGTTTCAATATATTGTTTTTCTTCACAAAATCCTACTTGGGATTGAATATTAAATCTGAATGAAGCTTCATTTGCTCGACAAAAAATAATTTATTCATAATTTTTTTAAAAAATATTTTCTAAATAATGTATTAATGATATTTAAAATATATTATAAAAATATTAATTTTCTTTTAATTTATAAGATTATAATAAAATTTAGATTACAATTACTTTAAATTTATATTATTTAACATTTAATATAAAAATATTTTAAAAATAAATTTTGAGTTATATTAACTATCACCGGCCTATTACCATGTGTGATAAGTTTTAATAATAAAAAATAATAAAATAATAATAAATATATATATTTATATAATTTATTTTTTATTTAAATTTCAAAAATAACTTTTAATGAAATTATTATTTTAAATTTTTTAATAATTAAAAATATTATTTATTAATTAATTTTTAAAATATATGAAATATCAAAAAAATGAAAAATATATTTTGCGAAACAAGAGTCTAAATTGTTGATACTTTTCCACATTCGGGTTTCAAATTTTCCATCCTTCAAAAAAAAAAAAAAAAAGAAATCGTTCACTACGGATCCCTAGTGGCAGTGACGGACGATGGCCTCCTCATAGTAGCACTCAGCGCGTGCCCCACATGTCATTGCAGCTCGAATACGACCGAGCCCGCAAGGGCCATCACCAACCAGAGAATTCAACTGTCCCAATTGAAATTTAGTTCCCCACCTGATCGAACGGCCAAAACCGTCCTCACTTTTAATTATATTAATCCTAATGCTTCAATTAATTCTAACATCCCCACTATTATTGGTTTTAAAAAAAAAAAAAAAACATCCCCACTATTATTAGCCTGAAACAAAAGCCAAGCAAAATATTGTCAAAAAGGGTTTTCTTTGCACACTTGCTACAGCTTTTTCAATCCTTACCAGAACAAGCAAAAAAAAACAAAAATTATGAAAGGAGCTAAACGTGTTGCCGTCTCGGACTCGGCGCCGGACTCAAACGACAGCCCCGTGAGTTCCCCTCTTTTTTTCCCTTTCCATTTTCTTTTTTTTTTTTTTTTGTAAAACCCTAATTTAGTTATCCAGTTCTATAAGATTGACGAAAGGCAGATGTCCATTTAACTTATTAGGCTTTTAATACTTGAATTGGCAACTGGGTTTTCAATTCCTGTGGTAATAGAAGAGGAATCAGGTCGAAACGATTTGATTTTTGTGTACCTTTTTGCGCTTCTAGCTAGTGGGTTTTTTTTATTTTTAATGCATTCTAAATTGGTTTTCTTTAGGTTGTTATTATATGCTTTTGTTTCACTTCGTTAAGCTATTGGATCAAGCTCTTAGCTTGTTGTTAGTTAATGTCGGTTTTGAAATTGAAGTACCAAAACCTTGAATAGATTCTAAGTATGATTGCTTTTCTCTTTATGGGCGTTTTTTTTTTTTCGATATCATTTGAAGAATTTTAGGTTGGGTATGTCATGACAGGTAGGACATTATTTTTGATATTCTGAGAATTCTAATAATGGGTAATGCAGGGGTAGATGAGACAGTAAGGTTTGCTTTTTCTAGAATCTGGTTAAGTTATCTTTTTTTTTTTTTTTATGGAACGGAAAAGGAAAAGAGAAGGTTATCAGAATTTATATTAATCAAGAATTTCTTTGATACGGGTCATTAGGATATAGGGAGACCTCTAAAACTGAAAATAGTACCCATAAAACATGGAACTCATGGTGTTCTGGTTTTCGCTGAAAGCAATAATATTTTTGTGTATTTTTAGTCTTCGCACATGTTCTAGAGGCTGACTATGTGCATGTTAATGGTGTTGCAGATCCGGAATAAAAGGATTATGGCAGGATCCTCATTTGATGTTCGTAGGGCAGAACCTTCTCAACAGCAATCAACTGCGACACCACCATTGGATGCGCAGCAGGCTGAGTCTTCTCGACAGCATGTGAGAGCTCTCAATACTCAATTTGCCAGGTCCATTTTTTTTTTCTTTAGTATAATAACAACTTTGATGTCTTGATTTACCGTCTTTAGTCTTATTTTCTGCTTTCTAATTATGATGACTACAGGAATTTTTTTCATTTCCAAACTTTTTTCTTTTGATTTATAATCTGTGGAGTTATATTATGACCTTTTGATTTTCAAATTCTAGAATGGGTCTTTGCAATAAGGTGTAACTTTCCCACTACCAATATACCTGTTTGTTTATCCAAAATGTTATGGCTTTTAATAATTGTCTGGTTTTCTTCTTTTGTAATAGTTGGGTGCAAGCACAACTGAAGAATCATCCTGATGAGCTTTGGGAAGATGGGGTTCGGGACTACCTTGCTCATGCTTCAAACATTATGGTAGCTTATGACTGTCTTTGTTTCTGCTTTAAATGTTGCATATATTGCCTTTGATTTACAGCAGCTCTTGACCTACTTCTCTCTCATGGCAGGCAAAGTTCAGTGATGTTGTGACCTGGCTCAAAGCAAATGCCGTAAACGGAAGGCCTGCTGCTGAATCCCTTAGTGCTGAGAAAAAGCTAGTGCCTGAAACAAAGAATCACGAGAGTACGTTATTTCAAGTGAAAACAGGGTTTGTACCGCCGAGTTCAAGTGCAAGCTTTAATGCATCATGGAGTTCTGGTGCATTTTCCAACAATCAAAGTTCTGGCGGATTATTCTCTAATAGCCAAAGTTCCAGTATGTTTTCCAGTACTCAAAATTCTGGTTTATTATCCAACAATCAAAGCACTGGATTATTCTCCAAGAGCCGGAGTTCTGGATTATTCTCCAACAGTCAGAGCTCAGCAGTTTCTTCTGCTAATCAAAGTTCGGGATTGTTCTTCAACAGTCAAAGTGCTGGATTGGTCTCCCAGAGCCAGAGTTCTGGATTTTTTCCCAACAGCCAGAGCTCAACAGTTTCTTCTGCTAATCAAAGTTCTGGATTGTTCTCCAGTAGTCAGAGCCAGAGCTTTGGAGCTTCTTCTGCTAATCAAAGCTCTGGATTTTTCTCCAGCAACCAAAGCACAACATTGTTTTCCAGTACACCAACCCCTGACATGTTTGGTAGGTAGTATCTCGCATTATTGACTTTATGCATCTCAAGCTAAGTGTTATAAATTTTGCAATTCTTCTCAGTTTTGCTCAACTAACCAGCTCGCTGCTCCCCTTGTTATTTCACAACTGTTTCTTTTTGTTTTGTCGGAACCATGACAAATTGTACACCAATTGGAACTACTACATCTTTGATTGATATGGGATAAATGAGTAGAGATGACATTATACTCTGAACTCGGCAGTTAAAATTATATTTTTATTTATTATGTTAGTTTATATTATTATATCATTACTTCTTCGTGTTTGAAAATATTTTTCCTTCATGTTTTCAAATATAAATTATCATCATTCCAATTTTAAAATGTGCATATAATATTGAATTAATATATGAAGATATCGATGTTAATGATTTATGAAATTGTTAGTGAAAGTGGGAAATGTCCCACACTTGTCTCAAACTCTTAATGGGGAAGGGACGCGAGTGACAAAACCAAAATTTCCTTCTTCTTGTTCCTATAAATGCCAACATAAGCGTTATTTAATAAGTTAAGAAGGTTACATTACATTTAATAAGCTTTAAGAAGGTTACATTACATCTAATAAGCTTTATTCTATGTATCAATCAAAGCATTTTGTATATAGAGCTGAGCAATGTTACTTTTGTCTGAGTACTATGAAGTCTGATTCACTTCTTTCTGATCTTTTATTTCCACAGGTCAAAACTCTACCTCCACAAACCACGGCACTTCAGGGAATGACGATGACGGTCAGACAATGAAATTGTTGGCGATTCCTTTTCTGTGATTTGCAATTCTCCTATGCCATTGCTCCTATGTTTGGGAGTTTTAGATGGATGAAAGAAGAAATGATAAAGCTTAATACATGGACAAAGGAAAAAAAAAAAAAAAAAAAAATGAAAGGAAAGGAAAAGTTTGTTTTTATGTTTGGATGTTTCAAGGGACAATAGAGGATTTTAGCCAATAAGGGTAATATGTTGTAGTTATAAATGGAGGGATAACTCTGATTCCCTTAATTTTGAAGGATAATAAAATGGGATTTGAGGAAATAATTAATCCCTCCTTATCCTTTCCTAGCTAACCTTATTAAACATCCAAACAAGGGATTTTTCGTTTCCCATCCCTTCTAATCCCTCCATCCTAAACAAGCCTATGCGTTTGAATTTAAACCCATAATGAACTTTTAATATTATATTCAGTAGACTGTTTTTCTTTTATTCTTTGATTTCACCATCTTATCTGCATAAGATGTAAATTGAACAACTTAATTACATGGCTTGGTGGTTTCATGGCATGATGATATTTGAAATGAGGTTCTAAGCTTTTGAATCAGTAGGTTTGGTTTGTTTTTATTTGTTCTCTAATGATATTATTCACTTTCCTGGTCCAAAAACTTGTCTCACTAAAATCTTAATTTGAACAACTTATTTGCATGTTGTTAGAGCATAAAAAATGCATGCTAAGGGGAAAAAATTGCATGTATTGTGAATTGAGCATTGTTTTATGTTGTCAGAAAATGAATTGGAGCAACCAAGCAGCCCATCAATCAAGAAGTCTGAAGAAAAGGGTATTGCTGTAGTCCACGAAGTCAAGTGCAAGCTGTATGTCAAGGTAATTTATATCTTTTTTTTGCTCATTTGTGACTTTTAAAGATGTCAATATGTGGGCATTATGCTATTCACGTTACCAATTTTTGCATAAGAGGGGAAAGACGTATTTGAATAACTCATGATGGAAACTTTAGCCTTTTGGATTTGTACTTCATGAAAATCAGTGCATTTGTACTATAAATATAAATGTGACGATGCATGTTTTGAATTCCAGACTTTCCTAAATTTTGGTTGTGAAATAAAGAAAGTGCTTATGTAAGGCTTGGGTAAGCATGACCTCAAATTTACATTTGAAGATCCATTGTTTGGAAAGATTATTCAATTTACCTGTGCACTATCTAGTTCACCATCTCTCACATTTGTGTGGAATCCCCCCCTTAGTAGTTCCTGCATATTTTTTAGTTCAAGGTGCACTATTTTCTAGTGCACTTAATAATTTATTCCATTTTTAAGGCGTGGTGCAGTTTTTACTTCTGTTCTCTAAAATGCAAGAAATTCTTACTATGGCATGACAATTATCGGTACATATGTGTTTTGGTATTCTGATCTATGTGTACTTGTCTGATTTGCTGATGATGGATGGCATTATCCTAATCATCATTGTTGCATCTTTGTTTTGCTTTGATTTAGTTCTCTAGATGATTTTTGATGAATTGATATTGTGTCTGCCAAGTGCATCTTTCTCATGTTTGTTTTGCTTTATGAAATGGATCGATTGATCATGTGGGTTTGCTCCTTGATGTGTCCAGTCAAGTGATCCAGCAGATAAAGACACATGGAAAGACAAAGGTACAGGACAGCTTTCTATCAAATGCAAAGAGGATTTCAGCAAGGGTACAAAAGAATCCAAACCAACAATAGTTGTTCGAAATGATGTATGTTCCATTGAACTTGTATTGAGTTTGAAAATATTTTATCAATGGTTTAATTAATGATTAACTGGTTTCCTTCTTTCTCCCCCATTTCTTGCTTGATTGTACAAATAGGCATTGCTTTAATTAATAGTTACACCATAAAGGTTTCTCATAAGCATTGCTTTAATTAATAGCTACACCATAAAGGTTTCTCATGAGCATTGCTTTAATTAATAGCTACAACATCTGTTTATATTTGGGTGGTGATGTTGATTTAGTTTCTGTTCTTCTTTGCTGATGACATCTGTTTGTATTTGGGTGGTGATGTTGATTTAGTTTCTGTTCTTCTTTGCTGATGGCAGGCAGGAAGAGTGTTACTAAATGCTTTGCTATATCCAGGAATCAAGACAAATTCACAAAAGAATTCTATTGTTGCAATATTTCATACTGCGGTAACACACGTCTTATGTTGAATATTTGCACGTTTGTAAACTTCTGATATTTTGCTAGGTTTAGCTGTGGCTTACAGAGCATGCACAAACGCAGCTTTGGATTAAATGTTAATATTTGAACATGTGTTTTTTTTTTTTTTTTCCTGTAGAAAAGTGGGGAATTAAATGCATTTGGCAGTGTCAGGATGAGGCACTAGGGTAGGGAACTGCGAAACTTCGAAAATTCTGTAGACAATTGACTCTTTCTTTTTCAAACATGGGGTTCATTGCCTGTCCTATCGAATTATAAGAACTCAGACCTTTCACTTTCGTATAGTGGTTTGAATAATATGCGCTGGGGTTCTTGCACAAATTTTTTAGACATTTATGGTAAAAGCTATTGTACTCATAGTTGTTTGAGTAGAACATTATTTTTCCTAAGTTATATATTCAATATTAATCATTTTTTTTCTGAATCTATTTTACTGAAATTTTCTATAAAAAACCAGTATTGAGCCATTTAATGAGTCTTAGTTGCATGCTTTGGAGGTCGTTCTCGGTAAACAGTATTTCTTCAAGTATTTCGTGATCTAATCTGTGACGAAACTCACAGTTGGCTTTTGTAGGGAGATGATGGTGGCAACAACGATGCTGCTGTGGCACGTACCTTCTTAATTAGGACAAAAACCGAAGGGGATCGAAATAAATTAGCAACAGCAATCCAAGAATATGCTCCTGCGTCATGAAAGTAATTGTACCGTGTAGTGCTTAAATTTTGCAGTGATCAGCTGGTTGGGAACTGAGCCAACTTGTTTGGGGAGCCAAAAATAACTGGGGTCGATTTTTATAATTTGGATCCCATGAATCAATTGTATTTAAATCATCTGTCCCATGCGAAAGGGGAAAAAACGATATTATTGTTCCAATCTTAAATTAGAACTCTCTTCTTTTTCTTGTCAAATGTTGGATGTCAGTTTTCATTTGTATTTTTTATAAATGAGTCCCAAGGATTGTGAACTGCTGGTAGTGGTTGAAGCAAGTATCACACTAGATTAGAAGTAATGTGTACTGCACATCCACGTGACGGTATAGGTTATGAATTTATTCAGGACGAGAATAGTTGGAAGCCGTGAGTCTTGCTATTTATGCTTAAAACATGACCCTGAAGGTTTGAAGCAAATAAAAACAGCTGCAGGAGGTCAGGAGCTCCATTTCATCTGATGGTGAGCTCTTTGATGGCTCCATACCTTTCATTGGGCTTCTGTTTTATGCATGAGAAGCGCATGCAGTTTGATGTGAGCAAAACTGAACCAAAACCGAACCAAATTGAGTGATTTTGGTGTATTCGGTTTGGTTTTAAAATAAATTCGATTCAATTTAGAAAAATAAAAAAATTCAATTTTCAAGCATGAGGACCTAATATTATCATGTCTTGGGTCTCCTACAATGGTCTCATTCCTGAGCATGAGGACCTAATATTATCATGCTATCTTATATGGGCATCTGCAAACCCCTTATAGTGTTAGCCATGTCAAGATTTCTCCAGTTTGTATCTGATATAAGGGTGTTACTAACGGCAAATATAACCAAGAAATTGCTACCATTCTATCTCCCAAACGGATAGTGTCAGCTTCAAATATTTTGTTTTTACAGCACAGGAAAAATTTGAAGGGGATAAGGCTGTCAGGGTTTAGACCCCTTTTGGCAAATAATTAGACAACAGAATGCGTTTCCCTTTGCTATATGTTACAAGTTCCAGAGTAGGTTGTCTTATACTTACATTTGACAACCGAAAAAGAAGGGGAGAAAAAAAACTGACTCCATTGCAGAACATAAATTAAGCCAAACAAATGCTATAATGAATCTTGTCAATGTTGTTGACATAATCTCTCAATCATCCAGCAGTTTGCAGTAGCCTGTAGTGAAAATCATCTATCCATTCTAACAAACCAATGATAACCTAAGTGATGAGGCAGTTGGGATTTGTGTACATGATGCCCAACGGATGACTGACTCGGTGACTATGATATTAAGTTGATCAAGCTCACCAAGTCCAATGGTGTAATTCCTTCTACTATGGATGCTGGAAATTCTTGAACCATTAATCCCTTCCCTTCTAAATTCCATCCTTTGCTTTATATTTCCTGCTATTCCGTGCTTTACAGAAAGAGATATATCTGGCAATTCAAATGGCCTTCCTAAAACTGGCTCTGGATCTGCCAACAAGAGCTAATATTAGAGGTTGTACGAGCAGACATGCTAAAGGTATAGATTATATTTGTAGAAAACTAGAATCCAGAAAACTGTAACATCTTATTGTTGTCATCTGTGGTGGAAAAAGAAGCCAATTTCTAGATTGCAGCTCCATTAATAGTTCTTGGAAATAGGTGGGCAATGCCTCATTTATCTCAAGCATTGCATTACTTCATTAGCTACTATATATGATCCTCCAAACAAACGATAGAACAATGCAAGATACACACCTTCATGAATTGGTTTTATTTTTAACTCAACAGGATCAAAGCTGAAGGAAAGATCTCTGTTCTCAGCTGCAGAAGTTGGAGTGAAGAAGGTAAAGCTTAGCATTGATTGGATTGGAGATGGGAAATCTGTTGCACCTGATTCACCAGATTTGCTAAAAGAGAAACCTCCAGATGCCCAGCAAGGAGGATTGTTTTCAGCTAACATTGAAGAAAACGAAGACGTGAATGCAGAAGATTGCTCCTGATGATCTTCGCCCATTACAGGTGAAGCATAGCTGAAACTGTGGTCCTGATCCCTGGTAAGAAAAGGGATACATAAAGAATCTGCACCCACTTCTAGCTGTCTAATTTCAAGGTTGCTCTGCTTGTGAGATTCTTGCACTGGCTCTGCATGATCCTGCATCCAGGAGTGAGCTGTAAAAAGACAGCAACGCCTTTTATAAGAGAAGCTTCACAGCCTTATATCATTCAACCAAGCACAAAACAAAGATTGTGACTTAATGGAAAAATATATTAGGTTTTAATGAACCCAATGTTGAAAGTAGATGATTTATCTTGTCACCAATTACAAAATTCACATTCTTGTATTATATTGATTAATTTGCTAAACAGAATACCACTGTATATAAGCAAATTGCATGACACATTTAAGAGTTTTGACTGCTGTTTCCAAAAAGTTCTTCATTCTCAAAATCAGAAAAGTATTATTTGGTCAGATTGATTAACGGTTGCCAAAGCATTTGAAAACAGCATGGCTTTTGAAAACTGGAAAAAAGCTGTCTCAAAATTTGTTTCCAAATTAAAGGATATTATTTACAAAACTAAATTCTCATTGAAAATATTTAAGGGAAAAAAATAAAAAAGAAACAGAAGAGTCTACTTAGTCCCCAAGGACTTTAAAACTAGAAAAGCAGTGAGTTCCAGAAGTGCTTATCCAAAAGCCACATATCCAAGGCACTATCTAATCAATAGACTTGATAGCCTAATAAAATTATAGAAAGGGCTTTCCAAAATATGTTTGCTCAATGTAGAGTGTAACTAAGCAACCTGTCAAAAAGAAAGTCTTTGTCAATGCAACTGTACCTTCATGTGTCAAATAATTTCTCAATTTTGATTAAGACACCATGTATTTAGCTAAAGAATAAGCAGAATATCCAAGTGACATGCTATAAATACTTATCTACTGCATATTAACATTCATGTGTTGACATACCTAAAACCTGCACAGCACTAAGCCTCTTTGAAGGATCCACACAAAGCATCCCAGTGATCAAGTGCTTTGCAGATGCTGATATTTGATCCCAATGATCAGGAGGGAACCGTAGATCTGCAGCCCTAACTGCATTGAAGATCCTTGATTTAGTCTTTCCCCAGAACGGAGGCATCCCACTGAGAAGAATGTAAAGAATAACACCAGCACTCCACACATCAGCAGCCTGGTTGTATCCTCCAGCCAGTACCTCAGGAGCAATGTAAAATGGACTTCCAACTGTTCCATGCAAATTATGCCCTGTAAATGTAAAAGTAAGCCCTTAGAAAGGAAAATTTTTGGGTAAGTATGAAATAAAGAAAGTTAAAAGCCATACCTGGTATGATGTAAGTTGCAAGACCAAAGTCTGCCAATTTAATTGGTGATGATGAAGATTTGGTGGCTAAGAGAATGTTCTCTGGCTTCAGATCTCTGTGAATAATGCCATTCTCATGACAGTACTGAACCACTTCCATCAGATGCCCAAAAATAAACCGAGCATCATGTTCTGAGAATTTCCCTTGCTTCTCAAGCCGGTGAAAAAGCTCCCCTCCTGCACACAACTCCATCAGCAGATGCACATAATTATCCTCCTCATACACTGCCTCAAGATTCACAACATTTGGATGCCCAAATAACCTCATCATTATTTCGATTTCAAGCTTCACACTGCGCACATCATCAAGTGTAACCAATCTATCTTTAGCAATAGATTTGCAAGCCAAAACCTGACCAGTCACCTTATCTGAGCATGCCCTTATGACACCAAATCGTCCCCATCCCAATTGTTCTCCTAGAACATACCGATCTTTCAAATTTGAAATCTCAGTAGCATCCACAATTGTCTCAGCCAGGTTTGGTACTTTGTAGCATTTGCAAATTGTTGTTAACGGTCGGTCAATGTTGTAGATTTTAGGCGAATCCATACCAACAAGGCACAATCCTGAAAACGATAAAACACCTATCAAGACCTCACTAGATGTTTCCAACTTTATCATATGACTATCTTACCTATTATTGATCACATTGTAGCATTTGGGCTCGCTCAAATCAGAGATCAATCCTACAAGTAGCTATCTGCAGAACTTACTGAATCCTAAATCAACCTCCCATGAAAAACCCTGTGGTATGAGGGGAAAAAAAGACCCCACGATTTCCAAGGACCAATTGCTAGAGAGCATCAATCTCAACTGCATGAGAGAGAATTTAAATTTCAGATAACCAGCTCAAATCTTTGCACGTTAGAACACGCTTACAGAGTTTGTAAAATATATGATGCAGCACCAATTAAACATAACCAATAATTCAAAATTCCGCCATATGAGAAAAATCCAAAAAAAGAACTCAAAATCAGGCTAGAATGATGAAAATTCTCAATAAAATTCCAAACACACTAACCACTTAAGAATAATAGCTAAAACGTTTTTTAACCTCTTAAAGCCTGATCACCACAGAACGACTTATAGCATTTGGTAGAAGAACAAAAAGAGAATTGTAAAAGAAACTCATCAAACAACTTGACTAAAAGATCAAATCCACAAAAAAAAAAAAAAAAAAAAATTACACAAACAACCATATAGAATCACACCTTTGTCAAGGAAACTAACAGAAAAAGAAAAATGCACTAAAATAACACGCCTCTTATAATCACAAAAAACGAAAGACGGGGAGGGCGCTGACCTGTTCATGAAAACCATTGAAGGCAAGAAATAAAGCCCGTTAAAGCAAAAGTCTGGAGTCCAAAACCAGTCATTGGCTTTCCACTTTGTTTCGCACTTGAATTGGTTCAAAACTCATGGCCCTTTTCCTACGTCTCCTTCAGTGACCGGTAACCGGAAGACCCAGTTTCCATCTTCTACTAGTGCTAATATTTATGTTAATTAATACCACTAAGAAAAGCTCAATAATAATGTTTTTTAAAAAAGAAAAGTACACATTCACCACATATTTACTGACACGAGGCAGGGTAATATAATCCCAACATGGCTTATATGTGCATTAATTGATGCAATCGTACTCATACACACCTCCAATTGGACTCACCACATTCCTTTACTCTTTGTTGACTTAGAGGAAGTGGGAGGAAGAGAAAATATATAACTTTTTATTTTATTTGAAAAAAGGAGAAAATTGAGAATGAAAAAAATAGAGAAAATGAGAAGAAGGTATATTTGAAAAGTGTTTGAAAGTTAAATCTATATTTTTGTTTTTTATAATTTAAATAAATTTTATTTTTTATTATATTTTATAGAGTATAAAAGTAATTAAATAATTTTTTCTCTTTATTTTCTTCTCAAAATGAGGAGAAACAAAATTGTGAATCCAAAAATATATAAATCACCAATTTTTTTTTCCCCCTCTTCTCTTGCTCTTTCAAACAAGAGAAAATTATCACTCTCTTCTTTTTCTCTCACTCCTTTTTCTTCCGTTCCCAAATAAAGGGTTAGTTTTCTTAAATTTCAGGAAACTTCTTTGTGTTCTTTATATTAAAAATTTGAGAAAACTATTTTGAGTGGAAGGGGAATTTTTCTTAGGTACCTCTCATATGGGTGAGTGGGAAGCATAGACCAACAAGAGAAGCCGTTGGTTAGATTGACGGTCATGATCAATCGTTTCACTATAAATTCTCTCTCTGGTGATGGTGGGTCTTTGTGCCACGTGGGTAATCATGAGTGGATGTGATCGATTGATTAGGTCAGACAGTTTTTGTGTGTGTATCAGTAATTAGTAATGATGGGTGGGGAATTTGTGTTTGTGAGAAGCGACGTAGATGCACAAGCATGAATGCAAGATCGTCTTCTTCGGAGTCCTGCTGGTTTTGGTTTGTTTCGGGCTTCTATAGGAAAAGAGGGGGCGAAACAAGAATGCAAGATCTTAGCTGTGACTCTGCTTTGTAATTTAGCTGTGCTTAGATTCTGTCTCTTGGCTTTACATTATAGATCCATGGTATTTGACTTTAGCATGTTAATTTTTTTGGCTTTCTATGCTCTTTAATTTAAGAGTTTTTGCCACATAATTAAAATAGGTTTTTATTTATTCCATAATAGATTTTATTTAAGGTTTTTTGTAAAAATAGGCATTATTTAACGTTTTGCATATATATTAAAAATTATATTTAGTAAATGTTATTACATAAGTAAAAAATTACGTTACTCTTAATTATTTATTTGTATAAATTATTATGAATTCTAAAAAAATAATTATTATGAAAGAGATAGAAGATAAAGTTGAAAAAAATTAATCAATATTTATAGATAATTGTAAAATATTAAATATTATAGAAATTTTTTTTTTCTTAAAACGATATCTAATTTGAAATAAATAGAATATAAATTAATTTGTACTAATATTTTTTTTGAGATAAATAAGGGTGAGTGCATTTAACTTTTGTTGATGATAAGTTTCTTCTTTTTATAACAAGAAGTAACAATACAATGCATTTTAAAAGTGGGAGATGGATATCTGCGGTTTGAATTTTTGAAAATTTTTCAAATTATCAAACTTTTGGTTTTAAAGAATTAGTATTATTCTAAGATTTCAAAAACGGTCTGATTTAATTATATTATTCTTTTTAGAATGATTCGGTATGATTATTTAATTATTTCGAAACTTATTTAATATGAGACAATATAGTTCAAATTTTCAGTATTTTTCTTTTCTAACATCTAATTTTTTATATCATTGAAAATTTAAATTGTTCATTTTTAATTCTTAAAAATGAAATAAATTAAAATTTTTCATTTTTAATCACTTGAGAACATAAAAATCAATTAATAATTTAATTAACAACTAACATATTAGTTATTAAATTAAAAAAGTATTTTGAGTATTATTACTAATAACTAATAAATAGTGTAATTGTTAATTATTAGTATTACTTTAATTGAGTCATTTAACTAATAATTAAATTGACACATTAGTAGTGAAGATAAAGAAATTGAATATTTGTAAGAAATTAAATATTTTAACAAATAATTATTAAGTAGTATAACTAATAATAACTAAGAGTGTTTGATAACCATACTAAACACTTAAAATTAAAATATTTATCACTTTTTTTTAAAGATTGTTTGATAATTTTTTTTTTAAGTGCTTAACATTTTAATTGTATTTGACAACATTTTTTGTTAAACACTTAATTTCAAAAAATCACTTAATTGGATAAGTAAAAATTTTTTACTTAATAGATTTAGTAATAGAAAAAAATTGCTATTTTTATAATATCCATTCATTATCATAATTGTTTTCTATTGACAAGGATATAATAAATAAATTTTAAAATATTAAAGTAGTTACCTTATCTTAAATTTATTTTTTATATTTTATTTTTTAAAAAAAATAACATCTATTCAATTATCATTTAGTAGTACTAAAAAATTGCTATTTTGATAATATCCATTCATTATCATAATTGTTTTCTATTGACAAGGATATAATAAATAAATTTTAAAATATTAAAATAGTTACCTTATCTTAAATTTATTTTTTATATTTTATTTTTTTAAAAAAATAACATCTATTCAATTATCATTTAGTAGTACTAAATTTATTCAGTTCTTAAATTTTTACTATTAAAATTATTAAATACTTAAATTTTCAGCAGTTAATCTTCAATTTTACTTAACAATAACTAAGTTGAGTAGTAAGTTGACATATAAATATATAATGATTAACAGATAAATTACTACTAATAATCACTAATAATTAAATTACTTATAACAAACAACCTTTTTTTTAATTATTGATGCAATAAAAAATTCTTGGATTTTCTCTAATATATTATTCTTTTTTTTTTTTTTCTAACGAATCCAAGTAGATATGAAAAACATCATATGTTTTTTTAACCATCTAAGACAAAATTTGTTGATAATGATATTAAAGTTTTAATATCTCAAGAAAAAAAGTTTTAACATGTAACCTTTACATCAACAAACAATCCACCTTGAATTTATAGCTCATAAAAATGGATAGTTAAGCATTTCTGTCATGGACTAGCAATATAAATGTACTTAAATGTCAATAAAAGAATGTGTATGTTTATACATATATATATGTGTGTGTATATATACATTATAAAATAAATTATTCAATTTTGATCAAATTTACAAATTAAATATAATTGCTAAGAAGTTACAAATTTAATTAAATTGACCAAAATTTAAAGAATTTGATATAATCATCAAAACACACAAAAAGTTAAAATTTTATGATCAATAGGCCTACCTTTTTCATACTAAATTTGGAGTGGATCATGAAAGTAATAATAAATGGTGTTACTTCTCCTATATATTAAAGAAAATTGCTATTATTAAATTTATGCGATACAACTATTTATAGAAGTCTTCATATATATATATATATATATATATTGAGTTGATTTAACCGAAAACACTAAATATTAAAATCAAACTGAATTAATTTTTCAAATAAATTTAACCAATTTTTCAAATTGAGTCAATTTAGTTTGATTTTCTAACTTAAACCAAATAATGAATAATCTTATGTAGGATTTGTAAATATACCATAAGCAAAATATTATTACACAAGCACAAAGTTGTTGGACTTGATCTCCTCCCATGAAACTATTCTTCACATTTGCCATCACTTTTCAAAATCTCCAGGGAAAAGTGATTTTGTCAAGTCTCTATCAAATTCCATTAGTCAACTAAAACGTTATTTAGTTCTCATAGGTGAAAAATATTTTAAAAAAAAAAATTTGCAGAACTTGACGCTTGAATTACTTAAAGAAAGTCATTTTATCCTCGATTTTAATTTTTATATTTAATCTATTTAACTCTTATTTTTCCAATCAGCATCTCTAATAAATACACATGCACAAAGCAGTATGAAGCTACTAAACTTTAAGGATACATATAGCATTTTACACTAATTTTAAACTTTTCTCTTGCATCTCTCCATCATTGAAGACAAACCCATTATTGAAGTTGTAACCTAGCAGGGGTGCAAATAGATAAAACCTAGTTGGTTGGGTTTGTTTGATTGATTGCGATACTATTGGGCCCATTTTCACCCCTGAGTGATAGTGACTTTCCCAAAATGACCAACAAAATCAATGAAACCTTTTTTTTTTTTTTTGGTACTTTTTCTTCCTCATCTTTAATAATTATGATGTGGGGCCAAACGGAAGGCCACAAAAACATATGAAAATATCATTGTTTTCAGAACATATCAGATAAATCAGAAATAGACTAACGATTCAATTTAGTTCATAATAAAAATTTAATCAGTTAAAAGATTGACCAAATTGAAAAAAATTGATCAAAATATGAAAAATTGTCTAAATTCAAAAGCTGAATTAAGTGGATTTAATCTAAAATTACGTTATTTTGTGATAAAATTTAAAAATATTTTAACATTATATTATTTTATTCAAATTTTAAATTTTAAAAATAATTTTATAATTATATTAATTATATTATATATATATTTAATTGTTAAATATTTTTAAGTATTGTTTATATATATTTAAAAATATTTTATTGAATCATATTGATTAAATTGATTAATCCAGTGGCATCAGAAATCAACCAACCGACTAGTTCAATCTCTAATCCGATTTTAAAAATATAAAAAATATATAGTGTCAGTTTAGTTTGACTTTTATTATTGACATTTAGATAACACACTTATTTATTGACATTCAGCAATTGAATATTCAAATATTGAAACATAAATATCAGTGATTAGTATTTTAATTGAAAACTAATGTTTAACGTTTGAAAAATATAATTGAACGTTAAAAGTTAATTTTTTTAGTATTTAAATATAAAAATTGACTTTTAATTTTTTTTCTTTATATTAACTTTATATTTATCATTATTTATTATTATACAATTTAATATTTTATATAATTAAATTAATTATATATTTTTTTATCATTTTATAGTGTATACTACACATTCAATTGCTAAAATATAAAATACTTTATATTTATTGGTAGTTAATTATTTACTACAAACTACTGTTACTAAAGCAAATATACCCATAATTCCTATTTTAGCTTCACTACATGTTTAGGCAATAAATTAAGGTAAAAATTTATCTATATATTGACATTTAAAATAATTGCCTAATTATTTAATGAAATTATTGTCACATCCTTCTTTTTAATTTAAAATATTCATATCCTTATTTAATATAGATATTCTTATGATATTAATTGAGTATATATGTGTGGATAAGTGGCTCCCATATATGTATTACTGCCTCTTCAGTTACGTGTGAGCTAAACTGGACGTATAGTTATATTATAAAGATATATATATATATATATTTTTTTTAACATGAGAGAATAATATAAAGATATATATATGATATAAGAGATGTTACATAAAATTTATTGAGTTTTTGTTTCATTCATGAGAGATATCACCTTTTTGCTTAAATTATTTTTAATATTTTTTCAGAAATATTTCCATCTTAATTTTTGATATTGTTACATCAAATTAAGTCAAATTTAAAGAGGGGGAGGGGGAGCTTATCACATAATTTCCTCCCTATAGTTATATTATATAAAAAAAAATTTGGCCACTTTTTATACAGATATTTTTTTTTTTTTGGAGAGACTTTGTCAAAATATCTCACCAGTGCAAGTAGGGATGAGAATGTACCCCCATCCCACTTTGTGGAATCCAAATAGAATCTCCATGGAGATTCGTATATATTTGTTGTAATATATGCGTGAAGTGTCAATATTTATACGTACTTATATCATATTTATTATGATTATAAAAGTATATAAATTATTAAAATAAAAATTTATGTGATTTATCCTTAAATAAAAAGTTACATTTATAAACTTTATTTACTATTAATTATGTAAATATATTAATAAAGTTAAAGTATTATCAAGTTCTTCAACTCATTATATTTATACACATATGATATCTACGTATATAATTTTAACACTTATGCATTCATTTTTCTCTAGACTTAGTTTAATTATTTATTATTGTAACATCTATCAATCAATAATCACTAATCACAATACAAAAAACTTTCACAATAATAATAATAACAGCAACAAAAAGTCTATTATATTTTTGAATTTAACTTCTTTCATAAATGAAAAAATATAAAATATAAATTTTATACCATATAAAACATATTTTTTATTCACTTAAAAAATTTCTTATAAATAAAAAAATATATATACAAAGTGTATATATAGAATTTGATGTCCATATAATAAGAATTATTGAAATGGATCACAAAAATATCATTGACCTAATAGTTGACAAAATATATATATTTTAGTCCCTAAAATTTCTTATATTTATGTTAATAAATCCCTGAACTATTATTTATATATACATTGAGTCCAAAAAATTTATTTTTTTAATATTATTAAGGATTTTATAATTTAATAGTTCAATGATGAAAATAATAGTTTAGAGACTTATTAATATAAACACAAAAAGTTTAAGGATCAAAATATATAAATACTTGTTAATTATCATTATCATCATCATAAATAAATAAATTATTTAATTATCATTGCTCTAATTTTAAATCAATGAGCTTGTCTACTTATCATTATTTATCATCACTATTATTATTATTATTATTATTATTATTATTATTAGGCAAAATATATATATTTTAGCTTTGGACTCTTTATATTTATGTTAATAAATCTATGAACTATTATTTATTACATTAAACCCTTAAAATATAAAAAAGTCCACAATAATATAAAAATAAAATTCTAATAGCTCAATATATACAAATAATAATGAGGAAATTTATTGACATAAATATGAAAAGTTTACAGATTAAATATACATTTTGTCCTACTAATTTAATATCAAAATGCTTGTCATTGAGATCAACATTTTAGACTTTGGCATCATTAATCCTTTTAAATATTTATAATATATCAAAAGAACATAACAAACTAAATTAATGTGTGTGTGTATATATTATTTTCATGCAATGTTTGAAGTACATGCCCCAATCTCGTAACATCAACAATTGCACCTAGGGGTGTAATCGGTATACCGCGAATACCGAAACTGCGAATTTTACCGATACCGCGAATACCGAAACCAAAAAATCATAATACCGATACCGATACCGAATACCACGAAAACCGCCAAAACCGATACCGCTAAAAATGTACATTCCACATAACGGAAATGTACATTCCACATAACAGAAATGTACATTCCACATAACAGAAATGTACATTCCTTTTTTAATTATAATTTCTTAATTATAAATATAATTGTTATTAATAATTGATAATTTATATAAATTTGATATTAAATATTTGATAAATTATCTCTAAATTATTTTTACCAACCGGTCCCTTTGTATATTGGTTTTATTATCTAAGATTGCAAAGTCCTAGCCAAAGACATAATTAATTATAACTTATGTTTTGTCTATCAATCCTTAAGAAATCTTCTTTTAAACACATATGGAGTTAGAACAATTTAGAAAATAAAAAATATTTATATCATATAATTTCAAAAAAACAATTTAGAACATTTTATATATTAAATTAAATTAATTAAAATAAAAAATGAAAGTAATATATTTTTTTATATTTGTTTATATCATATAATTTCAAAACTTAAAATGCTATGAATTACAATAATTATTTTTCATCAATGTTAATATATGTATATATATATATTCCACAGGGGAAATTAAATAGTTACCGAACTATCATCAGATTTTGTCATGTCAATAGCCAGTTTCACGAAGTTGAAATCAATTGTGAGCCATGTTTTTAAAATCTGAATGATGATCAATTCAGTTCGCTAGTCTATTTTTTATTTTATTATTTCGGTTTTTTCATTTTAAAATATTATATTTTTTTTTGAAAAAATATATAAATAATACTTTAAAATTAGAAAAATATATAATATGATAAAACTCAAGCCTGTTATAGGCCTAAATAATAAATATCACTTTTTTCAAGTAACCAATATATTCCCTACTTGAGGAAGCTAGAAAATGAAGTAACAAGGTAAACTCACGCTATGCGCAAAATCTCCCATTGAATTCTCTGGCTTTTCCTCGTTTAGGTTGCCTTTCCCTCTGATTCCACGTTTGGCTATCCCGTTCCTTTTTGAAAAAATACTAAAATTTCTTACTTTTTGTACAAGAAAAAGAAGTAAGCTAGACGATTACATTCTATTATAGGAAGTAGACACCAGTACCAGTTCCGGGGGTAATTACGGCAATACTGCTTTCAAAAGAGGCCCAAAAAAAAAAAAAAAACCCTCCTTACTTCATTTTTTTTTATTAGTTGGCTCAGGGAAATATAGATCAATCCATATGTTAATATATAATTTTAGTTTTAAAATGTATTATTTTTCTATTATATTTAATTGTATAATAAATAAGTATCGGTTTGGCATGGAGGCAACGGGGATACTTAATTTTGAGCTGCAACTATTAGATAGTTGACCAACTACCAGCTACTATTTATATTATTTAATAAAATATTTTTTTTATAAATTGGAAAAAAAGTTTTTCAAAAATGTAAAACAAACATTCAATTTTATCCCTACTAAATTCAGCTAAATTGCATCTATCAAATATTTTAATTGTCTTTGTAGTCTAATTTATATTTTATAATATTTAACTGAGACTAAAATATGAGGTTAATTTTATTTAGATTAAAATATTACTTGAAAATTAGAATAATAATATACAATAGTTATCAGATTTAGTCTAATTTATTTTACTTCAATTACTTTTTTTGCTTTTGTATCATTTTTTTCAGATCTATATTCAATAATATAAATTTTCATGCAAAAATGATTTTATAGTCATATTTTTATAAAAATGTGAATAGAGAAGTTAAATTATTAAATTAAATATATAAAAGTGATATATTTAATAAGATCAAAATTAAAAAATTTTTATAAAAGTTTTCAAATAGTTTTCAAATATAAATAAGTATTATAAGTAAAAATATTATTATAATTTACAATTTTATCTTTTTACACACATATATATATACACACATAATTTTAGAAAAATATTATTTAATTCATAATCTGTTTTATCGATTCAAAAGGTTGATTTATGATTTAAATGACATTAACTTTTAAAGCCCTAATCTCATTTAATGTTACATATTAAGAATTTTATTAATTAAACTTCAATCAAGATTTAACTTCTTAATTTATTGTTGCTAGCATTATCTCATTTATGATTAAGTAAACTCATTAGTTGATGTAAAAAAAAATAAAAATGAAAAGTTGTAAACTCTTTTGTTGAAATCGAACTATTTATTTATGAAATAAAAAAATTATTAGTTTAACATTTTAAATAATAATTATGGCTAAAATTTTAGTATTAGATTTAAGTTTCTTCTCTGAAAAATTTTCTTTATATTAAATTGTTTTAACAAATAAATATAATTAAATTAAACTTTATTATATAAAAATAATATGTAAAAAAAATAAAAATAATAAGAGTCACAAAATAAAAAAACTAAATTTCAGAATTAAAAAACCAAGTGAATTTGTAAATAATATTTCATTCTGTTATTTAATGGTTAATTTCTTCTTTTTCTGAAAAGGAAGGAAAAAAAAAAAAAAGATTCAAGGGAGAAAGAAAGCAGAAACTTCACCTATAACGTGTCTATCGCAATTTTGGGCTTCTTGAGGGGGTGCAGAGTAGGGCTGAAATTTTCGCGGTATTTATTCGGTATACCGCCAAACCGAACCTAAATACCGAAACCGAAAAAACTCAAACCTTAATACCGAAAATTTTCTGGTTGGACCGATTTCGGTTTCGGTTCGGTTCATCGGTTCGGTTTTGGCGGTATACTGAATAAATACCACGAAAATTTCAGCCCTATGCATATTTAGATTCAATTGTCTTTTATACTTTTTCAACTAATTTAATCAAACCTAAAATTAAGTTTAGTATTTAATTAATATGATACTTTTATTTTCATTTAATTTAATTTAATTTTTACTTAATTAAATTTACTATATATTTTCGTATGTTGAATTATAATTTTATATTCAAATTTAGAATTTAAAATTTTAAAATTTAAATTGACAATTCATAAAGTCTCTCAACCTCTAATTTTTTAAGAAAAATTCTCTCAATCTTCTTATAAATTTAATTTTTATTTTAAATAATAAATTTTTAAACTATGTAGAATAAAAGCTTCTAAGAAATATTTAAAAAATCAATTACGTGAGATTAATTCAGATGATACTTTATATTTTTTTCAATTTATCTCATTTTTGTTTAGTTAAATGTATTATATACTTTTATATGATGAATGTTTCTAATTTTAAATTAATATTTAAAAATAAAAATTTTTCAATTTTCAATTTATAATTCATAAAATCTCTCAATTTCTCATTTAAAAAGATTTCTCTCAATCCCTCCTTAAAAAAATAAACTATTGAAACTATTTAAAATAAAAACTTTAAAAATATTTAAAAAATTAATTAAATGAGCTCAATTAACATGACACTTTTATTTTGTATTCAATTTAATATTTTTTTTTGCTTAATTAAATTTAGTATAGATACTTCTATGAAGAAATTGAATTTTATATTTAAATCTAAAAAATTTTAAAATTAAAATTTATAATTCATAAAATCTCTCAATATCTCATTTTAAAAAAAAAAAAATTCCTTCAATCACTCCTTAAAAATTTAATTTCTATATTTTAAATAATAAATTATTTAAATCATTTAAAATAAACCTTTAAGAAATATTTAAAAACTAATTAAATGAGCTTAATCAAAATGTTACTTTTATT
>CATIWR010155075.1:0-21742 GCA_949677035.1 Omphalea diandra
TGTCAAGCTGTGGTTGTGGACTTGCTTCCCTCTTGAGTTACTTTGAAATTCGCAGTCGCGATTAAAGCGTGACTTTCACCGCGAATTCGTCTGTCACATTTTGGCTTCTTCTTTTCCAAAGGTCATGGCCGAGAATGGCTCCGCGATTTCGCCTGTTTGAATTTCAGCATGTCTTAAGATGAGTCGCGGTCGCAAATCCTAGATTACGATCGTGATTTACATGTCACTTTGGAGTTTATCAACTCCTTTCATTTCTTCTTGAGAGATTTATTTATTTCTGCAAAGTCAACACTTATTTGAAATATTAGTGATGATCAATCTACTTTGTCAAGATCAAAAGAGGTTCTAAACTTCGGATTAACAATTCTAGTCCAACAAACCCTATCCAAGAAGCATTGGGATAAGGGACCCTCTACAAAAGAAGGGAAAAATGGTACTTCAAATTGAGGAGTGTTGAACTATGGCATACCCAAGCGAGGTCATAGAATATGTTTAAAATTAAGGCAAGAAGAATGATACAATCCCCATAAATTCTCAAAACGACATGCGACAGGTTCCACTATAGGAAACTCTAATGCATGTTAGTGACAGTGGTGCAAGGCATTCATTTAGTCTGCTCGGACCTAGTAGCAGCTGCCCTCGACAAATGACAATTTGAATGATGTTGTATGTAGTAAAGCCTCGTGTCCATGGTTGGGGCAGCCAATATACCCAGCTTCTCTTATAGCCATATCTCAAAAAATAAGAAAAAGAAGGAAAAAAAAATATAATATCCTTGTTAGCTTGAAAGCCCAAAAGGGCAGCTAAGTAAAAATGAGTAGCCCGCTGGATTGAAAATCCACAAAGGCAGTATAGGAAAAAGTTAAGGAAAATAAAAAATAAATAAAAAATCACAAGAAAAGATAATGTAAGAGGAATTCTTAATTGAAGCAACAATGGGCTTCCTGTGAAAAATTCGCTGACACCAAGAGCTATTCTATCTAAACCCACAATGATCTCACCTAAGATCGTCAATATGGAGTCTTCCTTGATTCAACTCCTTCGAGAAGTAGTCAAATCTGTAGACCAATATTTCTATCCTCCCTCCTCAGTAAATACTCATCCATTAGGATAGCTGCCACGATACAGGCCTAAGCCGCTTAAACATGGCCTCTAAAAGTGAAGAGAGTGAGAAAATGAGCCATAAGAATTTTCTCCTTGTCTAATGTATACCAAGGTACCTCTTCATACCGTATCTTGAATAGCTCTACCATCTTCTAAATATGTGGGTGATACAGTTAAGGTAGTGTAATCCAGTCTGCCGTTATGACACGACAGTCGACACTAAACTCCTCTAACAGGGGGCTGATCTCTGTATCCCCAAAATTGAAGGTAGGGGCAGTGGAATCCCATTAACCACAAATTGCCTTAGAAAAAATGTGCATCGAGATGGATAGAAGAGAGGCAGCGAAAAGTTAAAAGACCTGCCTATGATAGATCGGGCCAAATTTGGGGTGAGAGAGATCTTAGAAATGCACTGGCATAGTTTGGAGGCTGAAAATTGCAGTTATATAAAAGCAAACTTGGAATGGGAATTTATAGGAAGAGACACTGTTGATTAGGATTGATAGCTGTAAATAGTTCAATAGGTCTGTACAGCTCCTGAGTAGCTTTGTATAGCCACCAAACGAGTCTGTATAAACGTTATCTTGGGTTGTGCAGCCCCTTAACTCCTAAAAAATTATTGGCAGCATTCCCTTTGCACTTTAGACAAAAAAATCATTTGTACTTATTCGTACCTATTCTAAAAAGCACATGTGTAGACAAGTGTTGACCAATGGTTCAACAAACACTCAAAATATAGAATCAGAGGCCAAAATCATTTTTTTTTATATACTAAAAAGGCAAAAGCTTTGGAATTTGACAAAAATGAAGGCAAAGTTACCTTGGTGTATCCAATAAGGATATTGGTATCTAAGTAAATATCTAAAAATTAGGGCTTTCAAATCGCCTAATAAAACTGTACAACTTTGTAAGATATCAGTGATAATCAAATTATAATGTATTGAAAGAAAAGGAAAGGAAAATCCTAAAAACTAATTAGGGGCCTCCCAAGTTCAGCTCTCATTGCTCCCTAAACGTGTCGCCTCTGAATCTACCTTACCGTTAGTAGTCATATACCCTTTATTTATGGCTGCCTAAGCCATGATCTCAATCTCTGTCTACCTCCATCAAATGTTTATCCTTATTTCTGATCTCGCAATTCAGGTGTTAGATCATCTCCTGCAAGAAATTTGATGGTTAAGATAGGCAGGACATAATACACACGAGACATAACCATAAATATGCATGCATGCATTACTTTTACATTTGTTATGTGTACTTTTATTCACCAAGCTATATAGTGTGCATTTACAGCATTATGGCTCTCTTCAGGGAACGATCAAATCAACCATAGCCTCACCCTGAACACAAAGAATTTGTAAAAAAGGAGAAAAGGAAGCATTTTTAGCAATAAAACGTACATCATAGTTAGGATACAAGGAAGTAAGGAAGCAAAACATTCACATGGCTTGAATGTGCGAATAGACTGGGTGATCTACAATGACATCATAGAGTCTATTAGTGAAAACCATGCAAGACTCTACCAAGCTATCGACATAAAAACCATATCACCTATTACTACAGGCTCCATACCCCTTTGAAGTTGATCCACAAGCACGCTTACAACCACGACTAGTAGTAGTGCTAGATGTACAAGTAAAGTGATAGGTCTTAAAGTAGAATGCACAGTAATGCCCTGACCCCCATGTTGAATGACATTTTCGTCGTTAACTGCATATCAAGGAAATGCCTAAATAATTGCCTCTAATAGGGGGAAGCTCCTGACAAATGCTCCAATCATTTAGGACTGGTACGAGACCCTATCATATACTAACTACTCCCTAGTTGTGAACCAAAGTGTTGCCTTAAGCTCCCTACCGTTTTATAGATCTTTTAACCAAAACATGCTCGTAGGAGGGCACTGTAGGACAAGCTAGATGTCCAAGCCCTCATGCCAATAGAAAATGGACCCACTCAAATACCACTCACGAAAGAAATGTTGGATTTTTGTAGAACATGCATAACTAAAAAACAAAATTTTTTTGCATGAAACCCAGCAAAGATCTATGCGATTCTACTAAATTAAAAGGAGGATGCGAAAAATCTTACCAATTCGGATGAAAGATCATAGATCTATTGGAATGCTTAGAAGGGGATTTACACCGTTAACACCCTACCTTGAGCTTGAAGTCGTATCAAGGCATCACTAAAGGATGATCGCCTTTTGTAGGTATCCACACAAATAGCCTCTTTCCAAAACAAGTTGTGTGCTGGCACTAGGGTTTTTCTCTCTTGAAAACATTTTCTGAAAATCTTTATGCATTATATACTTTTTTTTAAAAAAAAAAAAAACCTAAAGCATGCATATATATCCTCACTATTAAGATATTTTTATGTCAACTTTATATCATAAAAGATATAGTTAAAATAATAACTTATTTTGTTTTAACCTTTAAAACGAAATAGATATATAATAATTTAGACAATATCTCTAATTATCTTAATTATAAATAGAGAGAGCATTAAACCTAATTTTGCATTGGACCTATTCTATGTGTGCAACCCTGTAGGTTCATATAATATTGGTAGTGGCTCAAAAACTTATTTTTGACCTACCAGTCATAAGTGGCCTCTAGTAAGATATTATGACTACCCAAATTATGTGAAAGTCAATAATCTGACCTAACCTATTTAAAAAATAGTATTATAATCCTTTTGTCACACTATATCTTAATTGAACATAAGACATAGATCATGTCATCCTTATATAGTTCAATTATTTTTCGATCTCTAAGGAAACTCTCTTACCTCATGATCTTGCAACTTATTTTTCGACCTAACCTTTATCAATTTATTACCACATGACCATGCAATCTCTTTAGTCTAACTTATCGAGGGTCCCATAAATATATTTCTCATAAATATATGAGGGATAAATTCCTTCTTAATCACTCATATTCCTCTATATAATTTATTCCATATACAATATTAGTCTGTATTATTATCCGTTTAAAGATAATGTTGGACTATATCAAAACACGAAGTACATCATATTGGAATCTATAGTGATTTTCAAGTCAGAAGATTAAGTTAATACTATTACATGAGAATCACTTATGAGTATTAATCCATGTAGTGTTCTCATAGTGAGTCGGTCCAATACAATGTTTCTTAAACATGTATCTATGGGTTTGACTTAATATCACATATTCATGACTACTAAAACATAGTCATCAATCAAAACACATATTAGTCTTTTTTCATTATTATCCTAATAATAATGACTAAAAATTTAGAAGAGAATTCTTTACACCTAAAGGTTTTACTATCAAGTCACATATTTGATGACATTAGGTAGAATTGAATGTTTATGAAATTTATCATTTAGCCATAAATAAAATGAGATATTTAATATAATTCAACCATGACATTATTAAGAAAATATCCATTACAAGCATTGGCCTAGGGCACATAACTAATAAGGAAGGCCCCACTATTAACATTCGACCATAGAACATGGCCTTTGCCTCTGCCACCTCCAAAGATCACATCTCCATAAGATCCCTCTAGTCAAGATGCATCTACAATGAAGACCACCAATCACTATAAGTATAAGATCATACAATGATAATTAAGCAATCAATACATGTAAATTAGTGTTTGGAGAGAGAAATACCTGATTAAGGGTGAACGCGTTTAGGTTGGTGTACCTATTAACTATGGGAGACTCCAGGTAGGTCATCTCACTCCACCATAGAAACTAGGGATAATGATCTTCTACATCAGGCTCAAAGTCGATCCCCTATAGCAACTCTAACTCAACACCCCATGCCTATCAATAAATGTGACATAAGTTCATAAACAATAGAAAGAGGTAAAAATAAAGAAGAGGGTTGAAAGATACTCAAGATAAGCATCTGCCAAGCATCACACATATAGCCCTTGCCTCAGGAACACCAATCGAGGTATTAATATAGATATGCAAGTATCGTGGAACCCTAATAAAAATAGTGGAGTCGTCCCAAGTCGTCTAGCATCGCTATGAGTCAAACCTCAGTTATATTGGAGGTGTTCGAGAATAAAACCCCGACAGAGTGCATAAAAGGAAGCAGTAAGCATGCTAATCTATAACCTCATTGAAGCTATCGTCAGTGACCTTAGGCATATAAACCTGTTTGCTAGACCTTGATATAGTTCGACTTCCTTTGAGTTATTTTCTACATAAGCCCCTTGAGTTAGTTTGGCTCACTTCACATTATTCTTGTAGCCTTTCTAGCTGATCTAAAGACCCTCAATAAGTAATCGCTCTGAAGTATGAAATCATGCACACCAAAATTTATAGACAGATGAATACCTGAGAAGCATAACCCGGTCAAACATGTGAAGTCCCTAAGTGTGATCGTCAACTCTCTAATTAAAGGTAGGTGAAAGGTATGGGTTGTGTCCATAGCTCGAGAAATGCGTGCATCATCATCGAATAAATCTTTAGGGCTTCCTCCAATGGCATGCACAATAAGGTCCAAACCCCAAAACCCCCTCTAAATGGGCCATAATTTGAGGGTGTAGTGTACAGAGCCACTACCCAGTAGGGCCTACCGCCCCGCCGCCCCCCCCCCCCCCTTAGAAGGCAATGTTGCCCAGAAAAAAATTATTAAAATATTTTTCTTTTTGATAAAATTTAGCAAAAACCTTAAGTCTAATATAGTAATCACAAGCAAAGTATCATAAGACTAATAAATTAACAGAATATACAAATCAATGGATCATTTGTAATTTATTTATTTATTTATCTCGTGCAAGTATCCTAACCTCGCATATATTATTTCACAAATTAATTTTGATCTTTCTTTGTGTAAGTCATGGAATAATTTTTAAATGTGAGCAAATATATGTACCCAACTAGACCAATAGATAGGAAATAAAATAAATTTGCTAAAAGTAAAGATTTAGTGTCCTAAAACTAATCTCTAAATATTTTATAAGCTAACCTAGTGTTTGCAGGCAAAAAGAGAATATTTCAAGGCAATACCTAAAATCTACACTGTCGATAAAGGTAAGAAATAAATAAAATAAAGGGAAAAGAATGTCTATCACTCTCAAGGTGGCTCCTACGAGGTGACAATATAGATTATAGACTGTCGATGTGTTGCTAGCTGAGGGAAATCTGAGCGGGATCATCTTCACGATTGCAACCTTCAGTGGGCTCACTCATACAAACCCTCTGGGATTGCAGCTACTCTAAAGTGTCAAATGTCATAACATCTTCATCGAGGAACTCCTCTTAGAGATTGAACATCTCGTCATCACGGTATTCGACTATGGTAAACTCCCACAAAGCTAAAGAAACCTAAGAGCTAAGTCTTGAGGAAGCTTTAAAAAAGAGAAGTAAGAGAGAGCGGAGAAATGACACAAATGAGGAAAGACTCTTTCACAAGGGTACTTTATAGACGACTTGGTTTATACAACTTAACCTGGTATATACAGAGCCCTTTAGGTTATACAGACCCCACAAGTGGGCGGCTCCAAGCTAAGCCCCTTCAAGCTCAACTTCTCTTTTTAACTTTCTAGCCCAACTGCTTTTAGCATCCTAAGCCTAATCTTTTCCCCTTTTAAGCCTAGCATCTCTTTTTTTTTATTAGAGAAGCCCTACTCAAAGTCTAAAATAACTAATTTACCAAAATACCCTTAGTTACTAAAATTCTAAAATAACAAATTTACCAAAGATGACCTTGATTTCTTGAAAAAGCCTAAAGTACCAATTCAACAACTCATAACATCGAACAAGTTACTAAAATACCCTTATTGCCTTCAGGGCAATCCAACCCTCTTGATTCATAATTAAATTACTAAAATGCCCCTTGTACGACAAATTTGACCTTTCCTATCTTAGAAATTTTTCAAGCAAAGATTCTCTAGTCCAAAGATATCAAAACCTAATAAAGTATTTCCTATAGCATTTAGGCTTAAGCTTGTTACCCTTATATAGAAATAAATTACTAAAGCAACTAGAAAGGCTACAAGAATATTAATTTACCCTTAAAGATGTTAGAAAGACACAAACAACATAAAAACCACTTGGGGAGGGGGTGTTTCCCTGAGCCATAATCATCAGTAAAAAAGGTTGAAGCACAAGCAAGGAAAAGATTCAAGAACACTGATGAGTACAAGAAGTCAATTATTAAACCCCACTGCTAGAGAACCATCAGAATCACCTCAGTACTTACTAGAAAGCTGCCATAATCACTTCATTACCTACTAAAGAGCTGTTGAAGCATACAAACATAGTGGTACTTGCTAGAAAGTTGCCATAACAAGCTTTAGTACCTACTTGAAGAGCTACTGAAGACCTGTATCCTTTGGTATCCTTACTAATGTTTGCATACCTTACTTTGCTTTGTTGAGACTTGTTCAAACATTCATTTTCCAAATGTTGTTTTCCAAGCCCTACAAAGTAGGAGGCAAATTGTAAGCACTAGATTCTAGACCTTGGGATATAAAACTCGTTGATGAAAATCACTTAATACATTTCCTAACATATAAAAGTGAAAGGCCAAAGGAAGAGAAACAAGGCTTTAGGAAACATTGGAAAAGCCAACACCAAGCCTAAAACTAAAAGCCCAAAACCAAATCCCAAATCTACTAACTTGGATTAATGGGTTGTACAACCCAGATGACAAGGTTGTGTAAGGGACCCTTTTAAAACTAGTCCCTCTTGAAACCCTAGGGCTGTACAACCCTGATAAATGGATGTACAATCCATTTTTAGCTATACAACCCATGTTCAAACCCTAATTCCATGAGATCCGTCTTCCTCTCTGTGACTAAATACGAACATCCTATAACTAGAACTATTTTTTTGCTATGTGCACCCATCCATCAATTATAAATACCCCTTATTTGAAGAGGAAAGGAGGAAGCTTGAAAACCTAACAAAACTCTACCAAATTTTCCCTTCAAATCATACTTAGCATAAAACTAAACCCTAACTCATTCCAAGGTAGAACACGGCCTTTTCACTTCATTATTATGTATTCCATATGCATTTTGGAGGATATTAGACATCTGGTGAGCCTTCAAGGGCAAAGAATACTAAAAGACGTCCAAGACCTAACCTCCTTTTTATTTTTAGAAAACCAAAATTTAGGGATTATACAACTTTAACATATGGTCTTTTATGACTTCAATGGCAAAATAAGAGAAGGCCCAATGGCCAAGGATCCCTATCTACTTCAAAAATGGAGTTTTAATAGGATTTGAAATCATTTTCATGTTTTACCTTATTCTAATGTTTGTATTCTTGCATTTTGGTTTAATGATGATTTTAATTCTATTTTAATCACTTTAAGGCAGTGACCAAGTGAGGAACTTATGGTTTCAAGGACCTTAGGAGCTCTTTTTATATTTATGTTCATGTGTATAACATGTGAATAATGTTTTCTCCATACAATCCCCTACTTTGATTTGCATTCTAACTTCCTTAATGGTTAGTAGTGCCTATAAATGCCTTGATTTTGGTAAGCAATGAGAGGGAGGGTTCATCAACCTTAAGATCTCTTTTGTAATTAGTTTTACCTTAGGTCATTCAACATCCTTCGAGTGTCTTGCATTACATGTTTACCTCTTTTGATGCTCATGGCTCATGTATTTTGATCTTGTTTTGCTTGTTAATTTGTGATGTGAGATATGTTCATTATGGACTTAGATGCACGTTTAGGTACCTTTACATAGGAAACATGGTAATGTGGTTTTGTTTATATGCTTTATTCATTTACTTTGTTCCTTCTTTCATAATTTGATCGCTAACTTGTTATTTTCTTTTGGGTGTATGTGTTCTTACTTGAGTTAGACTATGAATTTAGTTTTGACCATCATCCTATATGATTATGGATGATTGTGATGTATGGTGAGTAGGGACGATGTATGATAATCCCTTATGCCATGATGCATAACTCCTATCCCTCCTTTTAGATGATTATACTTGAATGGATGTATGGATATGTGTGATGATCCCTATACCATGATGCATGACCCCATTCCACTTTGGATTGATGAAATCATTTGATTCACTTGATTGTGCTAGAAGCATGTTTAGGACCATTAATTAGACTCATCAGTAACTCGGTTAAAATCTTAGTGAACTCAAAATGCTTGAAGACCATATCCTAATATCTAAGTAGCTTAGGGCCTAACCTCTTCCCTAAGCTATACCCAATTTTCGAACCCAATCTCTAATGGGATAAAGATGAAATAGGCCTTTTAATTGACTTAAATTAGGTTTAAATTTTATCTTTCCTAGATTCTTATCCTAACTAAAGTCAAGTGGTGACTCCATATTTTTTAAGAATAGTGCCAATGTATTATCCCATGTTTGGTCCCCCAATGACCCTCACTTTAGACTTGGGGCTTTGAATTATGAAAGGCCTATAAGGATCCCCTGTTGGTCTAAACATATACCACATCTTGGGATCATTGTCACATCTCTATCCATATTCATTGGCATTATCACATGAACATATTCATTATATAAATGATTTTAAATCCCACATGAACATATGCATTAGAAAAATGATCCTTTAGACATGTGAATTGGATAAGCACGATAATGACACTTGCACCATTGCATTTGGAACACTTTAACATATATGTAATGTTTGTATAGTTGCATGGAAAATTATCTTAAGTTGTGTGCATGTTATAGCATCATAAATAATGATGTTTTAGAGCTTATTTAAAAGTACAAGGAGTAGATAGGGACTAAAAGATGGATGAAGGTGATGAAAGAGTGAATAAGAGGGACTAAAAGAGGAAACTAAACTTTCAACCAATGGAAATGAAACACCATGATTTTGTCTTGCTACAATAGATTTACAATTGGATTTTTTCACCTTTTAAGATCAGAATAAAGAGGTTAAACATGACAGACAATAGAAGAAAAAGAGAGCTAAGTAAGAACGAAAGGAAGAAGAAGAAGAAGAAGAAAAAAAATAAGAGGGAGAAGATTGAACTGCCTAGGAAGGAATCCTAAGGTTTTCTAGTTCTGGGAAAATAGGAAAGTTAATTTATCTTCTTCCCATATGAAATTAACCCCTCATGACATGTTAATCAAGCATGGTTTGTGAGAATTATGGAGTATTTGAGACAGAGTTCATGTATGGAAGTTGAAATTCAAGAAAAGTAAGAGCTAATTATGTTGATTTTATTGTTAAAGCTTAATTTTATACCTATGATTTCATAACCCTAGAAAAGGAATTAGAGAAAGTGTAGAGTATGAAAGTTGTAGCTTTATGGCCCATATAAATTCATGTCAAACGTTTTTGCTTGATTTTGTGTGTGTTGGGAGATATGGCTCCTTCATTAGAGCTATTTCACAACCAACTGAAATCACCTCAGTCTTTCTGTTTTCATATATTTTGATGACTTTATGTGCTGATTTAGACAAAGTGTAAAACATGAAATTTATAGGTTTATATTCCCTATAAATACATGTACAACAGTTTTGATTGATTTATTATGTGGAAAGAGATATGGCTCATTGATTTTGACTGATCTTGTACCTGGATGAAATCTCATCAATCTTATAATTCTATTTTCTAAGAATTTGATGGCCATAGACTCAGAATTTGGTGATGTGTTAAACTTGAAATTTGTATATTTATGTATTATCTATATTTTTATAAAATACTTTTGCCAAATTTAGTATGGTTATTGAGATATTTCCCCTTCATTATGATTGATTGTCACCATGTTGAAAACCTGCTCACCCTGAGATTGGTCATTTGTTTTGGTGAATTTATAGACTAAATTAGACAAAGAGTAAAACATGAAAAATGTTCTTTCATGTGTTTTGTAACTTCTGCTAAATTAGTTTTTCAATTTGATTTGTACAATTGGAGATATACTTAAGAATGTAAGACCTACTCAGACTAAGATGACATTGAAACAGGGCAATATTCAAAAATTCACCACATTTTCTATGTATATTAACCTAAAATTTAAATATGTTGTATCATTATGTGTTTATTTTATTTGAAAAAAAGAATGAAGTCATTTGGATAAGTATATCAAGAGTTATTTCTATAAAAGTGTAGCAAGGTTTGGCTGCCATATAAGGAAACTATGCATAAACACTAGGTCCACTTACATGGATCATGCCATAATTGCATACCAAGCATTCATAATCATTTTGACATACTTATAACCATGTATATATCAAATTTTAGGATCTCAACACTTAGAAGAAGCCCTAGAGAGAGAACCAAACCTACCATAAAGGTAGGTCACATTGAAAGGTGAGTAAAAACCATCATTAGATTCTAATGTGAATGTGTGATAATTTTGTAATATGATTATGTTCTATTACATGTATATGAGATTGAATTGTTACACTTTACATATGAATACAAGTAAAGTGAGAATTATATGTTTTTAATGATTACTTGGTATACCATTGTGAATGAACCCTTGCATATAAAACTAGAAGTATATTGTGATCGGCTTGCCAAACATTGCAAATCACGTGGAAAAAGGGAACAATATGTCCTATTGGCACAAGTTATTGATCAAATGATCCACTTGTTATATGCTAGCCAATAAAATCAAATGTCACTTGAATCACATAAATTCCCGGGAGTAATGTTTGCCTTGCAAGGTCACAATAAAAATCAATCTATTGCATTTGCACTTGCATATCAATTGTTATACTTGTAAGTATCTTGATGATATTTGATTATTGGTTGTGCCATAAGAATCTGATTATTATTTTTATTCATTAAGTCATGACTTACCAAATTTCAATTACATTTTTCAGATACTAAAGCATAAGGATTGGACACTTTGGTGCTTAAAGTTTTGCATAGAGATGCATAGACCACAAAGTCCTCGGCTGAATTCCAACTCTCTCTCTCTCCTTGTGTCATGTACATATATCTAGATAGAAACTTATTTATGGTCACTAGCCTTTATCATTAGTTAACATATATATACATCGAATACATAGTTGGATTGTGTATATATGATGAATAAACCTTTATGTGTATGCATTTTCGGACTTGAATGCCACGATTTGTAAATGAAAATGTTTGTTATAGTCATTACCAATGTAAAGACCCTCATCCTCTTGATCCCTTGTTGATTGATAAAAGGATAGAAGATTCTACTAGTTCGAGTGAAACCTGAGGCGCTCACAATAATTTTTTTGATTGAGAACACATTGCAATTTTCATGTTTTTATCCATCTGATTCTTTCTTTCTTCAGGGTTACTTGAGGGTTGTCTTGTAGGCTTTAATGACAAAATAAGGGTAGGTTTTATGGGCTAAAACCCTTTATTCATTCAAATAATAAAGCAAGGATCAAGTTAAGCATTGCTTTGTGTGATGTTTATGTTTGTAATCTCTTCTTCTTCATGCTTCTACACTTTTTTGTATGTTATATATTCTATTTTGGCATCGCATTGGCAATGTTTAAGAGAGGGATTTGCCATCCGTATGACCTTAAGAGCCTTGTGATCTTTGTTATTATTCATAGCTATTATTATGCTCTAATTATCCATCAACATAAAGGAGTGACAAGTTATTTAGCTAGCTCAGTCCATCCTTTTACTTTATTATGCTTGTTTATGATTGATTATAAATTGTCTCTCCATTTGAAAATGGTTATACCCACATACCTATGAGGAGAGAAATTCAAACTCGGATCTACACCAATTTTGTGAAAAAAATTATGAGATTTTTAGAGAGTTTGTCTTAATATTCATTATTTAGAATAAGATTTTTCTAAAAAATTCTAAGTGTAATGATTCAAAAAATTCTCTTAATCAAATTATAAAAGTCACTTACTCATATTATTTATCAAACTTCTTCAATTCTCGTTAAAAACACAAATTAAATTTTAACATTTAAAACTTGTCTAATTATTTCATAACCTGTTTTCACTCAAGATAGATGTTAATTCATTTTTTCAATGAAATGAAAGGAATTTCTATTATGTTATCACAATTTCCAATTTTATGCCAATTTTAGTTAACTAATAAACTAGAAATTCAAAATGTCAATAAAGTTTGCATAAATTTGGCCTAGAATAGCTTAATCTTTGCTTGAAATTTCAGTTGTTTATCTCACAAGCCACAACACAATTTAACCACATTTCAAACACTTAATAGAATATTAACAATTCTCCCAAATTGATCTTACACTTGTACTTGTTATGCATTTGAAAACATGAAAGAATCAACATTTTTTTGTTTGCAACAGTAACTCCTCATCAATAATCAATACTCAAAATGTAACTATATGAACCAATCACACTTTTTCCATCAAAGTATAAAGATAGAATTTGGTGTAACAGTAATACCACATACCACATTTAAACACCATATTCACAAACAAAATATAATCCTCAAAATGTACAATATAAAATTTGTTTATGACCTGGCAATTTGGAAAGTAAAATATGTCCTAAAACTAATTAAACCTACAACATTTTAAAATTGGATCAAAATATTCACAAACCATAGAAAACAAACATAATATCCATAATTAATGAAATTAAAATCATTGTTCCAAAATGTAATAAAAAGTAACTGAAATTAAAAAGCTAAATCCCTTTATGCTTTAATTAGTGGTGGAGTAAATCCAATAAAGGCATAAACGTTGTTTGTTGCTCCTTCATTGTTTTAATTTCCATCTCCAGCTCTGCTATCTTTGCTACTACTTGAGTGTAGATGGCCTTGGGCTTTTGTTCTTCCTTCTCTTGGTCAAGGTGGATTGCTCCATGAAATGGAATGTACTGGCCTCCCTATTTCTTGCAGATTTAGGCTTGCAATAGATAAGAATAGTCAAGGAACTCAATCTTTGTTACGGGTACTGTTTTGCACTCATTATGCCTAAAACCCCAATATGTCATTGTTGCGACAGTAGCCACAAACCCAACCATGATCTTACCTTTTAAGGCTGTAGCCACTACCATTTAGTGTTGGAATATCCTGACACCCTAGTTCAACCTTCTTTTCTTTATAACACACTATAAGAAAAATAAATCATTTTTTAAAATCAAACATGTGTTATTGGCCCTTGAGAACATAATGTAGGTGAGCAGTTGATGAATGTAGCGAGGGGCAAGGCTTTGTATCTTGTGTAACTTGGAGTGCCTTATTATGAAAGTTAACTCTTTAATGGTGATTTGATCCTAAAATTCTTGCTCATTATACTCTAGTGGTGGGATTTAGAGGCCTTCTTCAAGGAAACTAAAAATAAAGTTGCAGAAGTAAAATGCACCCCCTGATTTTCTCCAAATAGCTAGCAAGTGAACCATTTCGATTGGTCATTAGCTTTAATGTGGCTCGATGTTAGGGTGGTTAGGAACTTGAGTATAATTCTAATATATGAGGGAAGTCTTATTTCTATGAATCAAAGCAATCCAACTCCCTCTAGCATATAATATACTTCTCGCTTCAAATGGAGGGGTCCACAGTAAAACCTATTTGCCTTAAAACCTCAATTTTTTAACACCTTGAATGGAGCCGCATGTACTTCATTAAAAATTTGAGCCTTAGGCGAATGGGTCCTTTAGGGGTGTTGGCGGTATGTTAGAGTTAGAAGAGCAATTGTTTTGATAATGAGCTGATGGAGAACCTCTCTCATAAGCCCTCTTCTTTATTACCCGCTTGACTCTCGGTATTGTTCTTAGACTAGGAAAACTTCGAAGCAAAATGTAAGTGTGTCTTATGGAGGGATTTCTTTTAATTGAAAGAGAGAGGTAAAGGAAAGGTGATTATAGTAGAGTAAAAGAAGTGGAGTGGTGATTTTAAGTTTTAGTAGATATATGGTCAATAAGAGAGAGAGAGAGGGTTGTTTGGTGAAATGGATTAGTGGTGAATGGAAATGGCATCATGGCTCTTAGAAAGTGGAGATATGTAAGTTATGGTTAGGTAGGTGATGGTTGGGCATTTTGGAAGGGGAGGAAAGGTTCATTTAGGGTTTAGTGGAAGACAATGAGGCATTTTAAAATTTAGATTATCCATTTCGGTCTATGATAAAAATTAAAGCCCATCTTCCATTAATACACTAAAAGGCCCATTCCATTAAAATAAAGCTTCATGAACAACTACTAGCCTAGTTCAATAACTTAAACCGTATTTAATGTATCAAAGCATAGTTCATCTCCTTCTTAGCCCATATTCTTTAACCTTCAAGCCTATTAAGTCTCCACCATTCATCCATCTCTTTTCTCTCCATTCTTTGTGTGGTCTATGGCATGACCCCTGTAACAATTTTTTTTTTTTATAATAAGCTACAAGGCAAAATTAAACTAAATTTAAAGTCCATATCTATAATGAAATAAAAAATAGCAAAATTCTAGGATTAATTTCCTAAAATTTTGATTAAAATTCCCACCTTAAAATCAAATTTCTACTATGCCTAACAATTAAATATGCAATTTATGTAAAAATTAAAATAAACTAAATTGAAACTGACTTAGTTAAAATTTGTTGGGTTGCCTCCCAACAAGCACTTGTTTATAGTCATTAGCTTGACTATCCCAAAATTTTACTTTCTTGGAACATTAAGGAGAAAAACTTCTCTTGCTTGCATTGTCTCTCTATAAAAGTAAGGCTTGACTCATTGTCCATTTACTTTAAATGTGTTTCCATCTATTCTTTGTAATATTATAGCTTGATGCAGAAATACTTATATCACTATAAATGGTCCAGACCATCAAGATTTTAGCTTTTCAGGGAAAAGTCTAAGTCTAGAATTAAATAGTAACACCTATTGTCCTACTTCAAATGAATGTTTGCAAATTGCTTATCATGCCAAAGTTTCATTTTCACTTTGTAAATTCCAACCACCCTCATAAACATTCATTCAAATTTCATCAAGTTCATTCAACTGAAGTTGACACTTCTCTACAACCTTCTTGAGATAAAAATTAGCCACTGATAATCCAATAGGCCTTATGTTCTAGTTCCATAAAAAGGTGGCAGGCCTTCCTAAAGACTAAACAATAAGAGGACATACTATCTTAAATATTGTTCTATATGCCCATGATGCATCATAAAGTTTCCATGACCAAACCTTTCTTGAATTTGACACTGTCTTTTCCAAAGTGTGCTTCAGTTCCCTATTTGAAATCTCTACTAGTCCATTTATCTGTGGATGGTATGGTGTTGTAATCTTATGAGTGACCTCATACTTCCTAAGTTAGGTTTCAAACTCCATATTGCAAAAATGAGTTTCGCCATCATTTATAATAGCTCTAGGCACCCCGAATCTTGAGAAAATGAACTTCTTAATAAACCTAGTCACCACTTTAGCTTTGTTTATTAGTAAAACAAGTACCTCAACTCATTTAGACATATAATCTATTACAACTTGGACATAAAGTTGCCTATAAGATTGAGGGAAAGGCCCTATGCAATCGATACCCCAAACATCAAATAGTTCTACTTTAAGGATGTTATTTAAAGGCATTTCCTAATGTCTTGATATGTTACCTATCATTTAGCAATGATCACAAGAATGTATGAATTTCCATGTATTTTCAAACATTATAAGCCAGTAAAAACCACTTTACAAGATCTTTGCATATGTTTAAATGGTGCTAAAATGTCCACCACTTTCCAATGAGTTAGAATACCATGAATTTCTTACTTGGACACACATTTTCTAATAAGCCCATTGACATAGTGTTTGTACAAAAAAGGCTCCTCCCAAAAATAATGCTTACAATATGCTAGGAACTTTTTTTTTTTTTTACTAAAATGACATGTCTAAAGGTATGATTCCACTCATAATACAATGGATAATATTTGTGTTCCAATATTAAACACGAAGAGCTACTTATCTAGGCATAATCACTCATACAATACGTGAGCTCAAATGGCTGGCTCCAATATGGGGCTACTTTGATACATGCTAAAGTTAAGGCCTTCTTTAGCCTTTAAAAAGCATCAAGATATTCTTGGTCAAAATTAAATGCAATATCTTTATTAAGCAAGTTACAAAAAGGCTTTTTGATTTTTGAAAAATCCTTAATAAAGTGATGATAAAATCCAATGTGACTAAGAAAACTCTGCACTCCTTTGAAGGATGTAGATGGAGGCATCTTCTCAATAATGTCTATTTTTGCACTATCTACCTTAATACCTCTTATAGACACTTTATGGCCAAGTACCGCACCTTCTTGTACCATGAAATGACATTTCTCCTAATTCAAAACTAGGTTTGTTTCTTCACATTGTTGTAAAACCATAAAAAAGATTAGTTAAATGCGCATTAAAAGAATCTCCAAATACTAAAAAATCATCCATAAAAATTTTCAGTCTTTTCAACGAAGTCATTGAAAATTACCATCATACACCATTAAAATGTAACAAGTGCATTACACAAACTAAACGACATTCTCCTAAAAGTAAATGTGCCATAAGGGCAAGTAAAGGTAGTTTTCTTTTGATCTTCTAGACAATAAGAATTTGATTATGCATGGAATAACCATTTAAAAAGCAATAATAGGGATGACCTAAAAGCCTTTCAAGCATTTAATAGACGAATGACAAGGGAAAATGATCCTTTCAAGTGGCCTCATTAAGCTTCCTATAATCTATACACACCTTTACTCGATCACCGTTCTTGTGGGAATCAATTCATTTTGCTCATTAGCAACTATAGTCATCCCACCTTCCTTAGGCACCACTTGCATTGGACTATCTCATGAACTATTAGATATGGGGTATATAATACCCACATCCAAGAGCTTTAAAATTTTAGTTCGCACCACTTCCTTCATATTAGGATTTAATCTATGTTAATGTTCACTAGATGGTTTATGATTATCCTCCATGAGAATTCCATACATGCAAAAAGAAAATGCTTATCCCATAATATCATTAATGGTTCATTATATGGCTCTCTTCCTTTCCTTTAACTCTCTTAACAACTTTTCTTCATGCTATTTAGTTAAATGAGCTGAAATAATCACAGATAAATTTTGGTTTTCACTAAGAAATGCATACTTTAAATGAAGAGGAAAAGGTTTTAGCTCCAAAATTAGAGTCTTTTCAATAGAAGGAGGGGAAAGAGTCTTAACTTGTCCTAATTCCTAAAACCTAGAATTTTTAGAAGGAGGATTTGCATCCAAGAAATGAGCTGCACTTACAATCTCATAATTCTCATGTGATGGTATGATCATTGAACCAAACAAGCTTCGAATGGATCGTCATGATGTTCCTTTTGAAATACTTATTGTACTAAACTATTAAGCACATTTGCTCTATTGCATTCTTTAATGTAATAGGGTTGTTTTGTTGCCTTAAAGACATTGAACTCCATAAATTATCCCATTATATTTAAAGTGATTTTGCCCTTCTTCACATCGATTATGGCCCCTACGATCGCCAAGAATGGTCTTCCAAAAATCAAAGGTGTTTCTACATCCTCATATATGTCTAAAATGATGAAATTTATTGAAATATAGAATTTCCCCACTTACATAAGAATCTTCTCTACCACTCTAATCAAGTATTTAATAGAGTAATCCACTAATTGCAAGGTAATCATGGTTGATGGATCTCATAAAGATTTAATTTTCTACAAACAGAAATAATCATAAGTAAAGTTTGGTTTCACTAAGAAATACACACTTTAGATGAAGTGGAAGAGGCTTTAGCTCTAAAATTAGTCTTTTCAATAGAAGGAGGGGAAACAGTCTTGCCTTGTCCTAATTCCTTAAACCTGAAATTTTTAAAGGGAGGATTTGCTTCTAAGAAATGAGTTGCACTTGCAATTCTCATGTGATGGTGATGTCCCTTGAACCAAACAAGCTTCAAATGGATCGTCAATATGTTCCTTTTGAGATACTTCTTATACTAAACCATTAATCACATCTACTGTATTGCATTCTTTAATGTAATAGGGCTATTTTATTACCTTGAAGACATTGAACTCCATAGATTCCCCCATTATATTTAAAGTGAGTTTGTCTTTCTTCACATTAATTATGGCCCTCATGATTGCCAAGAATAGTCTTTCAAAAATCAAAGGTGTTTCTACATCCTCATCCATGCCTAAAATGATGAAATCTATTGGAATATGGACTTTTTGCACTTGCATGAAAACATTCTCCACCACTCCAATCAGGTATTTAATAAAGTGATCCATTAAATACAAGGTAACCATGGTTGGTTGGATCTCACCAAGATTTAATTTTTTATAAACAAAAATAATCATAGACAAAGTTTGGTTTTCACTAAGAAATGCATACTTTAAATGAAGAGGAAGAGGTTTTAGCTCCAAAATTAGAGTCTTTTTCAATAAAAGGAGGGGAGAGTCTTACCTTGTCCCAATTCCTAAAACCTAAAATTTTTAGAGGGAGGATTTCCTTCCGAGAAATGAGTCGCACTTGCAATCTCATAATTCTCATGTGATGGAAATGCCTCTTGAACCAAATAAGCTTCGAATGGATCGTCATGATGTTCCTTTTGAAATACTTCTTATACTAAACTGTTAATCACATATGCTCCATTGCATTCTTTAATGTAACAAGGCTGTTTTGTTACCTTGAAGACATTGAACTCCATAGATTCTCCCATTATATTTAAAGTGAGTTTGCCCTTCTTTACATTGATTATGGCCCGCACGATAACCAAGAATGGTCTTCCAAAAATCAAAGGTGTTTCCACATCCTCATCCATGTCTAAAATGATGAAATCTATTGGAATATAGAATTTTCCCACTTACATGAGAACATTCTCTACCACTCCAATCAGGTATTTAATAGAGTGATCTACTAATTCCAAGGTAACTGTGGTTGGTTGAATCTCACAAAGATTTAATTTTCTACAAACCAAAAGAGGCATTAGACTAATACTCTACCTAAATCAAATAGTGCTCTATCAAATTTGCAATCCGAAATTTGATGAGGAATGAAAACACTCCCTAAATCCTTAAGCTTGGGTGGAAGCTTATCTTGAATTATGACATTGCACTCCTCCAAAAAGTGTTATTCTCTCAAATTGCTTCAATTTTCTCTTTTTAAACAAAAGATCGTTAAGGAATTTTGCATATGTAAGCATTTATGCCAAAGCTTTGACAAAAAGAATATTGATGTGGAGTTACTTAAACATCTTCAAGAACTTGGCATCTTGCTTGTCTAACTTTTGTTTTCACAAACTTTGAGGAAAATGAATAAGTGGAACTTATGGTTTCATCGATGTAGGCTTGCCTCCCTCTTCCTTCTTAAATTCTTCCACCTTATCATTCTCATTCGGATAAAAAGTTGGGGTTGCCCTCTCATTTTTGGGTTATAAAATCTTAGGATTTTTAAGAAAGTTGATGTTTTTACGGCTGCCTTCTCAGTTTCACCTGTGTCTTTACGTAGGGGGTCAGATATCTCCATGCCACTCCTCAAGGTTAATACCTTGCATTACTCTCTTTGGTTGATTTCAATCTTGCTTGGTAATAAACCATGTGTTCTAACATCAAAAGTATTTGTCAATTGCTTAATTTGCATCTCCAAGTTTCGATTGTGTTGCTTTTTTTGGTTTACTCTCAACTCAAGTTTATTTATCTTATCTAGCTTGGTCTCCACCTTCTCAAATTTCTCGATCAAGAACTTTTGCATGTGCCAAGGTTGTTTCTCCTCTTATTAAATGTGTTGGCCCATAGGTACACCACCTTGTTGCTTTTGAGGAAAACTAGGAGGATAAGAAGGTTTGACTTGATTAGTTGGGTTGCATCATGAGAAGTTGAGATGATTCCTCCACTCAGGGTTATAGGTGTTGGAAAATGGATTATGGGACTACATGTTGAAGTTGGACACATATTACACATGTTCAACAGAATTTTGAACAAACAGACTCCCTATTTGGCATTCAGTAGTCAAGTGTCCCTCACTACATCATTCACAACTCATCATTGGTGTGTTAATAGCATGCACACTCACGAGCTTCCGCCTTAACATTTAGCATGGTATCAGCATTAATATTATGAATGCTTGCAATCCTTTTATTGACCTCTCTTTCACTTGGTCATTGGTAAGTTGTTTGAGGTCATCTCTTCCAATAAAGTATAAGCATCATTAGTTGATTTCCCCATTAGTGCACCTTGTGTTACGTCATATATAGTAATGTGAACCAAATGATTTCACCGTTTTTTTCACTATTTTTGTTGTCGTTGTCGGCGGTTCTAATAGGACTGGAGGTGGTTACGCTAGGTGGTTGTGGTGGGCAACCTCTTCCTTCCTCTCTCTCTCAATGGTGTGGGACACCCACCAAAACGACAAGGTCACTTTTTTTTTATTACAAATGTGTGTGTATATATATATATATATATATATATATATATATATATATATATATATATATATATAAAATCAAATTCTCAAAAATAATTCAAATAATATTTATACTAGAAATAAAATAATTTTCTTCATCAATACTATTTTTAATAACTGAGTTCTAATTTAAAATATTTTATTTTTATTAACTCTATTTAAATAAAATCTCACTATAAATAAATCATATAAAATTTAATATTGAAATTCACTTAAAATATTTATAATAATAATTATCACATGTACTTAAATAAATTCAAAATTACTTTAAACTATTTTACTCTTCTTAAAATTAAATTAACCATAAATGCGTGATACATATATATATATATA
>CATIWR010155082.1:0-32004 GCA_949677035.1 Omphalea diandra
GTTTAAGAGAGGAATTCAACTAATGAGGAAGTTTCCTCATACTTGGGTCATGGGTCTTTCCACATGTTGGGCTTAAATAGATCAAGTTAAAGGCTTCCTTTGAAGAGTCCATATTGTCATCTCCAAACAATTGGGCTTCTTGACTCTTTTGCTTTTCTTGGGTTAGCCCAATGGTTATTCCTTGTTGTATGAATAACCCAATTGCTTCTTTAAACCTTTTGAGCCTTCCCTTTGTGATTGGGCCATGAAGTTGAAGTGGATCTTTGGGCTGGCCTTGGATATTTGCATCACTAAACAATTAGAGTATATTCAAAATACACTTGGCACTAAGGGCTCAGATAAAGGAATTAATATTAAAGAGTTTGTTGCCCACAAGCCCAAAATGCTTCTAACTAATTTTAGAATGCCTAACCTTATAAAATTCATGAGAACTCATAATTCAAAGAATCATATCCACCCATATGTGTTGGTTATGAAGGTGTCTAGGGTACCAATCAATATTATGTTGGAGCTTTTTGAGTTATCACTAGAGGGATCTATGAAGATTTGGTATTTTAACTAGTTGAAAACTATCAAAGAAGATTTGAAGGAACTAATAAAAGCCTTTGAAAAGCATTACGCTTGTAACTCGAATATAAAATTCACTTTTCCAGATCTAAAGACATTGAAATAGAAATCTGAAGAAGGTTTCAATGACTATATAAGGAGATAAAAGAACATGGCCTCTGAAGTGACTATTAGTCCAACTAAGAGGGAATAAATCAAAATGATAGTTAGAGGGGCTTCATTTAACATTAATATCAAGATTAAGGGCATATTAGTACATAATTTTAAAGATCTCACGAAAGATAGCTTGCTAGCTGAGGAATTAGAATTTGAATCGAAGAGATAGTATGGTGGAAGGAGAACTCTACCATCTCAAGCTTAAGGAGAAGGAAACACAATAGTTGACATGAATGTAGTAAGGGCTCATGACATTTACTGATTTGGGAATGCCTCTATCTAAGATGTTTGAGAGGTTATAAAAAAAATAGGGGTATTGAAACCATTAACACCAAAGCCACCTCCTAATTTGTTGTTGAGGGGGGTATAATGCTAATGCTTATTGTGCCTTTCACCAAGGAGCTAGGTATAACATTGATGGCTGCTATAGGTTAGAAGACCTCACTGATAGTATGACTATTGTTCCACTGAATGTTAGAAGACTAAGCATAAAAATGAATTCTTTCCCAAACTAATGTAATGTTCCACCTCAGAACCAAAGGACATTTATGATAGATTCAAGAAATCTCAAAGAGGTTGCCATGGCTACTATTGAGGAGGTGATTTTCATAAAAGTTATAGTCATCATTTGTGCTATTAATCTATGGGAGAACTCAATTAAGGAGACATAAGAGGTGAAAAGAGGGAAAATGATCAAACTATTGGAAAAGAGTGATAAGAAGAAGGGAAAAGAATAGGTGAGCATGTGACTTAGAGTGGAAGGTATTATGCTTATAGAGATACCTCTAAGACACCAAGGGCTAAAAAAGAAACAAATAAGCATGTGATAAAGGAAAAGGGGGAGGATAACCTTATTATGAGGCAATTGAAAAAGATGTTAGCCCAGATTAACATGTAGGAATTATTTATCAGTTCTCAAGAACATAAGAAGGCTATGGTCAAAGTTTTATCAAGTTTGATCATCTCTAAAGAAGCTACATCAAATGATGTTGTTGCTTTGGTCACCAATAAAGGGAAGATTACTTTCTCGGATGAAGACTTACCACCAAAAGGAAGGGATTATAATTTGGCTTTTATTTAGGTGAAGGTGAGGGAAACTCTATGTATAATGGTAGATAATGGATCTAGAATCAACATATACCTTTTAAAGTTATTGCATAAATTTAGGGGTATCAGAAAAAGATCTAGAAGTGTTAGATAGCATCGTTTGAGCCTATGATGATAATTGAAGGCCTATCCTAGGAGTGTTCAAAATCGTGGTGAAAATTAGGGTTATAGAGATAATAGTGGAATTTATAATGTTAAACATCCCCATCACCTTTTCATTATTATTAGGAAGGACATGGTATCATTTATTGAAAAGAGTGTCATCTATAATACATCAGAAGGTTAAGATCCCTTACTAAGGAGAAGTGGCGATTATCTGTGCAAAAGTTTGGGAGATTGTGTTAGCATTGAGTATCACTGTCTCATATCTTAAAGGTTTTTAGGTTGCTAGGGTTATAATAAATGGGCTGACCCAAACGTGATGGGCATTATGAAGAATATGATTTTTTTTTTCTAGGCTAAGGATTAGGGAAGAATTCTTTAGGTGCGTTAGAATTTTTTAAAAATTTCCACTTATACCACTAGGAAAGGATTAAGTTGTCATGGAAAGGGAGGAAGACAAGATATAAGAGATCTATATAATCCTTTGTTTGACTTCTTTATGAAAGAAGGAGAAATGGTTGGGGAGGTTAAGGAAGAGATTACTAAGGAAGATGAGATATATATGCGTGATGATTTTATGGTCGACCTTGAGAAAGCATTCTTCCATATGAGAGTTAGGGGGAAATACTTTTTTTGATTACCAAGATTTATTAGAGAAAGAAGGCAAAAAGAAGAAGATGGAGAAAAAGAAGGGTAAATAGGTTACATAAATAAAGGATACTCAAGAATCAGGACAGTCTACGGTTCTATATGGTCCTCAAACCATGTGGCAATGGAATGACAAATGGAAGACATATGACAAGGAACATGGATAGTATCTAATGGACTAACAATTTTAGGCAATTAACGAAGACTCAGGAAGAATAAGTTTGAATTGTTTAATTAAGATGTACCTTAATGAATCTAGAATGGGGATATATTGGATTATGCAAATTCACTAAAAGGATGTACACAAGAATGATGTTAGTAGACATTGAGGACATTTTTTGTGAGTTCTATTAAAGATATAGGCAATGATGAGACAAAAGGTCAAGCACCAAAAGTTAAACAAGCTAAGTTGGATGGTATAACATTTTGGGAAAGCTTTATGAAGATTGAGTTAGGAGATAACAAGATGAAATAGGATTTTAAGGGTGTAATAAAAACCATGGTAGGCATGGAAAATGAAAAGGAAGTGACTTCTAAATTGGCTAGGGATCTGAATGCTACTCTTATGATAATTGGTGAGAAAAAAGCAAAGAAGGAAGAGAAGACTAATGTCGAAGGGATTTCTGCTAATATGCTAGAGGAACATGCTTTTTTCAAAACCTCTGATATTCTTGTTTTTAGCCTTTTTGAGGATGACTATGTATTTATTTCAAAGTTTAAGGTAATGAGTGATGAATTTTCTTACTTGTGTGATATGTTTTTTGATGGTAGTGTGCATAGCATGCATCATTTCATGAGCATATTTACTATTAATTTATGCATATGCTTGCATTAAATCTTCCCATACATGTAAATTCAAAGATCTTGCTCATTGCCAATGATGTCACACCAAAAGAGCAGCAAAAGTTTGAATAGTTGCTCAAAAAATATTAGAGGATCTTCGTTTGGACATTCAAGGATATGCCAGAGGTTAACCAATGGATAGTTAAGCATAAAATTCTAACTTACCCGCATATGAGGTTGGTAAAGCAAAAACTTAAGAGAATGAGATTAGAGTAAGCCCAACTAGTTAAAGAAGGGGTAACAAAACAATTAAATGACAAGTTCCTAGAGATAGTTGATTACCCCTAATTATTGGCCAACATAGTACTAGTACTAAAGAAGGATGAAAGAGTGAGGATGTATATTGATTACAGGAACTTTAACAAAGCTTGCCTAAAAGATTATTTCAATTTGCCCCACTTTAATGTATTAGTAGATAATGCAACATGTGTAATGTACTCCATTATGGATGGGTGGTTAGTCGATAATTAGATCCCCATGTCAATAATGGATAAGGTGAAAATAACTTTCATCACTGAGCGACAAAAGTGTTATTATAAGGTGATGCGTTTTGGATTGAGGAATATAAGGGTAACATATTAACGAATGGTGACTGCCTTGTTCCATGACTTAATCCATAAGCTACTAGAGGTGTACATAAATGACATGATAATGAAATATGAGACAAAGAAAGCACACTTTAAAGCCTTTAAAAAGTTTTTGAAAATAGTTTACTAGTACAACATGAGGCTCAATCCCAAGAAGTGCATGTTCAAGGCTATGTCTAGTAAATTATTAGGATGTATAGTGAATGAAAAGGGGATCAAGGTGGATCGGGATAAGGTAAAGGCCATTTAGGATTGTCCTTAAGTCATATCCAGTGCATCAACAAATTCATAGCTAGACTCACTCCTATTTATGAGCTAATCTTCAAAATTTTAAGGAATGACTGCCCATTGAAGGGGAATGAATAATTTTAGAAAGTTATCAAGAAGATAAAGAGCACCTAACCAACCCACCAGTAGTAAAACCCTAAAGTTGGGGAAGCCCTTAATTATGTATCTCACAGTTGAGGAGAGTTCTATAGCAGCAATTTTGGATCAAAAAGATGAGATCGAGAATGAGCACATTGTGTGCTACCTTAATAAAAAATTACTCTCTTATGAAAAAGAGTACAACCAGATATAGAAGACATGTTTGGATTTGGTATGGGCCACATAGAAGTTGAGGCATTATTTCCAGTCATACTCCATTAAAGTGATTTTAAAGCCTGACTGAATCAATATCTATAAGAAGTCCTTTCTCTAGTTAGAAAATTAGCAAAATGATTGATATTATTAACAGAGTTTAACATTAAGTATGTAACCAACAAGGTGACTAAGGGACGAGCAGTTATAGAATATTTGGCCTAGGAGCCACTTAGAGAATGAGGAACCAAACTTCCTAAGTTTCCAAATGAAGGGATAGAAGCAATTGAGCCTCAAGGTTAGAGGATATACTTTGATGGGGTGGTGATTAAGAAAGAAGCTGGTGTGGGTGCAGTCTTACTATTACCAAAAGGGAAGCTTTTCCCTATGGCTATGAAACTCAATTTCAAGGTGACTAATAACATGATTGAATATGAAGCCTATACATTTGGGTTGGAATCTTTGATGCAGATGAGGGTAAGAACAAAGGACGTGTTTGGCATTCGTTATTAGTCATCTCTTAGGTAACCGATGAATGAGAGTTGAAGGAGGAACGTCTAGGTCCATATTTAGATCATTTGAAGAAATTGATCTAGAATTTTCAAAGGATCATATTTGACCATTTGCTAAGAGAGGAGAATGCGATGGCTGGTGCCTTAGCCACTCTGGTCTTTATTTGGGACAAACCAAAAAAGATACCAATGAAGCCACTACTCACATTTAGATCCATATCACCATCCCATGTCGAAAACCATCTATGTTACACGATATGAAAAGGTACTTGGAAGTCAAAGATGTTTGGTTTTGTAGAATGAGCACAACAAAAAAAATAAAAAATTTTTACGTGTAGGATCCATGCGATTTGATTAAATTGAAAAGAAGGATGTGAAAATCTACCAATTTAAGCAAAGATCACAAGACTATTGAAAGGTAGAGAGGGAGTTTACATGGTGAAACCCAACCTCGAGTTTGGAATGTAGGTTGTTAGATTTAGATGCTATTAGAATGATGAGTGTCATTTGCAAGTATCCATATGAATATGTACTCTCTAAAGTGAGCTATGTGCTAGCATTAGGGTTTATCTCTCTCTAAAATTTTTTCTATAAATGCAATGTGAATGTTCTCTCTTTTTTAGAAAACTCTAAACATATATATATATATATATATATATATATATTAACTATTAAGATATTTATGCCAACTCTATATCTTGAAAGATACAGATACGATAATATCCTATTTCATTTTAACTTTTAAAACAAAATGGATATCTAAATAATTTAGATAATAGCTCTAATTATCTTAGTTATAAATAAAGAGTAGTAAAACCCTATTTCACTTTGGGACTATTCTATTTGTGCGACCCTGTAGGTTCACATAATGTTGGTAGTGGACCAAAACCTATTTCTAACCCACGAGTCATAAGTGGGTTCTAGCAAGATATTATGACTGCCCAAATTATGTGAAGGTCTATAATCTGACTTAACCTATTTTACAAATAATATTGCAATCCTTTTGTCACATTATCTCATTTGAAAATAAGGCATCAATCATGTCATCCTTACACAATTCAATTCTTTCTAGATCTTCAAGTAGACTAATGTAAAATGACATTGATAACCTTTATCAATTCATTTCTGCATAGCCATGCAATCTTGTTAGTCTAAATTATCAAAGGGCCCAAAGATATATTTCTCATAAATATACGAGGGACAAATTCCTTCTTAATAATTTATATTCTCTATATGATTTACTTCATGTCTAATATCAGTATGTATAACCATCCGATTAAAGATAATGTTGGACCACATCAAAACATAAAACTCATCATATTGGAATCCATAGTGATTTTTAGGTCAAAAGATTAAGTTGATACTATTACATGAGAATCAGTTATGACTATTTATCCATGAAGTGTTCTTAGAATGGGTTGGTCCAATATAATATTTCTTAATCATGTATCTATGTTTTTAACTTAATATTCCATATCCATGACCAATAAAATGTAGGCATCAATCAAAACATGTACTAGTCTTCATTCATTATTATCCTAACAATAATGATCGATTAGAGACAATTTAAATAGAATTTTTTACACCTAAAGGTTTACTATCAAGTCACATACTTGATGATATTAGGTAGAATCAACTATTCATGGAATTTATTATTTATCCATAAACTAAATATAAAAGAGATAATAAAAGTGCAACCATGACATTAATTAAAAAAAAATATCCATTACAAGAATTAGCCTAAGGAATATAACTAATAGAAGAGTACCCTGTGGGGTCAAAAATGGTGATAAGGATGTGATTTGGAGGCTACTATCTTAGTTTATAGTTTATGATGACATCATGTACAAACAAATGCGAGATGGGTTCACTTGATATGGTTAACAGAAGAGGAAGGGAACAAAGTCATGGAAAAAGTACATGCATAGGTGTGTGGTCCCCATATGAATGAACAAACTTTGGGTAGAAAAATCTTAAAGACGGGATATTATTGGACCACTATAGAGTAGGATTGTATTTAGATAGCCCAAAACTATCACAAGTGTCAAGTTCACGATAGCTTCAATCAACTGTCATTGATGGAATTACATAATCTGACTTCACCTTCGCCATTTGCAACTTGGGGTATTATTGTGATTAAAGAAATTAGGCCAACTTCTATATAGGGGCATAAATTGATTGTGGTAGTAGTAGATTACTTTTCAAAATAGGTGGAATCTAAGTCTTTCAACAAGTTAGGGAAAAACAAATGGCTCAATTGTTAAAAAAAATAATCTTATTTATCACTATGGGGATAAACAATATTGTATACTTTCAGGCAGAGGTCAGGATAATCTTAGGGAGGTATGGAGTAATCCATCACAAGTCATCACCTTTTAGGCCATAAGCCAATGGGGCAGTCAAAGCAACTAATAAAAATGTTAAGAACATCATTGCCAAGATGGTAGAAAATTACAAGGATTGGTCAAAGTTGCCATTTACACTATGGGGGTACCAAACCATTGCCAAAATGTCAACAAGAATGATGACATGCTCTTTGGTATATGGAAAAGAGACAATGCTACTAGTTAAGATAGAAATGAAGTCCCTATAGGTATTGTTCGAGATGTAGATTCTTGAGTATCGGTGGGTTAAAAGTCAGTTTGAACAGTTGGCCCTACTAAATGAGAAAAGGTTGCAAGCTTTCTATCACATCTAGTTGTACCAAGCTATGATGGCACATAATTTTAATAAAAAGGGTTAAAAGTCAGCTTGAATAGTTGGCCCTACTAAATGAGAAAAGGTTGCAGGCTTTTTATCACATTTAGTTGTACCAAGCTACTATGGCACATACTTTTAATAAAAAGGGTTAAAACAACAGGTAGTGTCCATCCACTTCTCAGCCAACACTTGCATCATAGTCGAGTTGCTCTACGGGGCCCTATCTAGTAGTGTCCTAAGAAGCAGCAGAAGACTGGCCTCCTTTAGATGAGTGACGATGCAAGGGTGTAGCACTCTGAGCTAAACCCTTGCTGGAGTAATAAATCTGCCTCCCTTGTTGAAGGAGATGTCATCCTGCAAGTAATAAAAGGAAAATTTTCATACTCCTACATCAAAAAAAAAAAAAAAAGGCCATAAGGAAAAGAGAAATCATGGCAATAAGATAAAGTGGCAAACAAACATGCAAATCGAGAAAGTAACGATTGCTTGAGTTAGCCAGGATAACTCAGAAAAAAGAAAATAAATCAAATCGACAATTTTAGGTATGTAAAAGGCATAAGTTCACGGGTAATAAAAATAATGTTTTATATCTTTTCATGTATAGGTACTCATATAATACAAAGAACAATCAAAATGCAGAAAATAACCAACCTCAACAACAATAAAGGCAATTTGTGAGACTTTATGGAAAATGAAGAAAATTAATGCTCCCTGAAAACTTTCACAAGAATTCCAAATTTGATTCAACAATAATGGATACAAAGCTCACAAAGTCGACATGATTTAGTTCGACCCTAACAAAAGTTCACAGAACAATAAGATAAAATTATTACAGAATAATAAGCAAATTATTTAAAGGCATAAATATGTGTTTCAATTTTTTTATGTTATCCTGTAAATTAATTTGATGATTTTTGTGTAGGTTTTTAAAAGTCAACACAAACATGTAAATTAAGGCAGAAAATTAATAGGCAGATAACCAACTAAAAATTTCAAAAATTTAAAGGGTGAGTGTCCTATGATTAGTTCTAAATATTTTTTAAGCTTAGTGTTGACATGCAGAAGAAAAGCCATGAAAATAAATAAAATTCAAAGATAAGGAAGATGGATCTACCATGCTAGAGGCCACGTTTGCCAAGTAGTAATACATGTTGTTGACCATCGGAGCCTCATGACATGCCTCAAAACCTTTTAACATAATCTTCGATGTTGTTCATGCTAAGGAGAAACTTCGAGAAAGCCCTAGGCAGCCTTATCTACCTTAGAGCATCATAGATGGTCGCGTCACCTTTGGGGAAGTAAGCTGCAACATCAAATATCAGACATTGAATTTAGCCATCTCTAAAGTCCACAAGCAAAAGGAACCTTAAGAAGCCTAAGTTTAGAGAAAAGTTAGTAAGAGAAATAAGAGAGAAGGGGAGGAAAAGCATGAAGAAGCCTTAGAGCCAACTGATTTATATAAAATGGGCTATCTGTACAGACAACTAATGTTGATCCGTATGGGGTAAATTAGCTGTCACTTTGCTTTTATGTATGGATTTCATTAAGTTAGTTGTACAAAAAAATCAAATGTCTATACAGACCACTAAACATCAGTAAGAGATAAAGAAAGAAATGAGAGAAAAGTTCATGGTGGAGTTACCAAACTATCCCTCAATACTACTAAAGCTTATAAAAACATTCTCAACCTCTAAATCATCTATCAAATTACTAATTTACCCCTAAAATGCTAAAATTAACCCTCTCAAAATGGCCAATAGGGGCTTCCAAGCATGGGTGCACCTTAAGGACAACTAGAAGCTATAATAAAAATAATTCATCCCTAGGAAGTCAATATGCTAGAAGGGCAAGTATGATATAGAATTTTCCCTAGAGGGAATCATTAAGCCATAAACTCTTTGCCAAAAGGGCTAGGACACTTCAAACAGATTCAAGAATATTAGTAGCCATAAAAAGGTTATTGTAGACATAAAAAGATCCCTAATACCTACTGAAAAGTTGTTAGGACTCGTAGTACCTACTTAAGAGCCATTGGAAGCACACAAAACACACTGATACTTGTTAGAAAGCTATAAAACTAAACTTAGTACCTATTTAAAAGCTACTATGATCCTTAGTACCTACTAGAAAGCTACTAAAATGCTTAGAACCTGCTAGAAGGTTTCAAGACACCCAGTACCTACTTGAGACATATTGGAAACATATGAGAATGCACTAGTATCTGTTAGAGAGTCACCATAACACACCTTAGTACCTGCTCCAAGAGCTATAAAATTTTATCCTTTAGTATCCTTTCTAATGTTTACATTTTTACATTGCTTTGTTGAGTCTTGTTCAAATGATCATTTCTTAAATGTCATTTTCTAAGCCTAATAAAACAGAGGGCAAATTGTGGCCATCATATTCTAGAACCAAGGATGAAAGCCTAATGATGAAAACTATGGGAATTATTCTCTAAAATGCAAGGGAAAGTTGTAAAGAAAGAAGAACAAAGGCCTTGAGGACCCTTGGATTAAGCCCTAAATCAGGCCCAAGTCCACCAATGCCCATAGCCTAAATATGTTAGCCATTATTTAAATGGTTATACAATACTTGGCTATATAGCTAAGTAAAAAACCCTAGCTAATAAAATCTTCTAGAACTTTATCTTGTTCAGCCAATGTAATGGGTTGTACAACCAACCTCTTAGCTATGTATACCACTTTGAAACTCTAATTCCAGAATCTTCATGGCCCTTTTCTATTATGGATCATGAATGAAGTGTAACTAGAACTATTGTAGCTCTGTTGCACCCTTTTCTATTTATAAATACCCTTTATTTATAGAAAGAGGATGAGGGTTGGAAACCATAGTGTTACTTAGCCAAAATCTCCACTCAAGCACCATAAACACACATAATAGAAAACCCTAATTCATTAACATAAAGATCCAAGGTAGTTTAAGGCTTTTTTACGTAAATTTGCACACAAACCATTAGGTGTTTGGTTGATTAATCACACAGCAGTGCCAATGAGGGTAAGACAATCATCAAAGTATACACAAAGCATCTGGTTGACCTTCCCCTTCTTCTTCTTTTTTTTGTTTTGAAAAAATAGTCCTAAAGGGTTGTACATACCAGTTTATGGTCTATACATACCTATTAGTATGCTATGGAGACCACTAGTTGGTTTGTACAATCCACTTTGATTGAGATCAACGACCTTCTTTCTCTTTTTTTCTTCATACGACCCTTTCTTTCTTTCAAGGTTTTTTTTGGACTTCTAAAGGGCTCTAATGGCAGAATATGAGGAGGTCTTGTAACCTATGATTCGTGCTTCATAAGAAAATAAAGTTATGGTCCATAAAAAGTTCTAGTTTTTCTCTTATTTTCTTCAAATTTAGAGTTTTAAACACTTTTTTTTCCTTGAATTCTTTTCTTCTTGGACAAATGTTTTATTTTAAAGGTTATATGGTTATGATTGAGAAAGGAATTCATTATTCTAAGAACCTTATGAGTCGTTACCCTTTTATACTTTAAGTTAATGCATGTTTCATACATTGGAATTCTTCACCAAAAGATGATCATGGTTAGCTCTCTAGCTTGTCCATGTATTCCATTTCTTTGAAGGTAACCATATGAGTGATTTTAGGGTGAAAGGTTGGTTCTTGATGACCATAATTTTCACCATATTCCATGATTAATATGTTATGCATACTTTGGCCTTTTGAAAGTTTCTTTGTAAATATGTTGGTATCTTAGTCATGATATGGTTAGTCGTGCCCATGATGATGCTTTGGCTCATTTGAGCAAGATATGGAGTGAGGATGCATCCATCTTAGGACCTCCATGTAATGGTTTGATGATAACCCTAAGGCCATTACCATCCTTCATATACACTTGCATGTCATGATCATTTCATGCTTTATTGTTCATATTCATGTGCTTATGCTCTATTTGTTATTGTTATAATCTTTTATGCATTTATGTGATGCTAGGATGTTATTGACCGTGGATTTAGACCTTGATTAGGTTTTCTTGACTTGTAGATTTCAATGAGATCTTTCCTTTAATTGCATTTCTTTTTTTATATTTCTTATTTTATTGTTTTGTTTCCATAATGGTTACTAACATATGTTTTCTTTGTGTAGGTGATGGAGGGGATATGGTAAGTCTCATTATACGTGATTATGATTGATTGATATGTATGACCACCCCATTGATATTGCATGCCTCCTTTTCTTTAATTTCTTGATGATGATATGTTTAATTGAGACACACTAGAGACATGCTTAGGGGCATTAATTGAACTAATAACAAGGATAACATGGTAAAAGGTGAATCAAAGATGCCTGAAGGCCAGATCCTTAAATTTAGGTGATTTTAGAGTGTATAATCTCTTCCCTAAGCCATTCCCAATTTTGGAACCCAATCTCTGATAGGCTGAAAATAAATTGGGCCTTTTAAATGACTTAGGTTCAAATTTTATCCCTACTCAAATTCTTATCTTAACCAAAGTTGGGTGGTAACCCCACACTCTAAATAGGGATGATACTAATGTATTATCTCATCATGGCCCCCCCCACCAAAATTGAGAAAGGGTTTCAAATTATGTGAGGCCTAAAAGATCCCTCATTGATCCAAGCACTAGCCATTACTTGGTGTTAATACTAATGTATGACTCTCGTCCTCTCATTCCTTTATTGATTGATATAAGGATGGAGTCACAAGCAAGATCCCACTTGTTCTACTGCAACATTGCGAATTGACAATGCTTATAATAACCTAACTATGTTCTTTAGGGACTTTAACCCTCATTTGGAAATGATGCAAAAAAAAAAAAAAAGGATACCCTCTTCCAAGGTACTGTTGGCTATTATATGTGTTTAATGGTTGAAAGGTTATTACAGTTAATGGCTCCCACAAGCTTGGAAGATGGTTATTGTATACTGTTATTTAATATACCTGAATGTACTTGGCTTGTGAGTGATAAACTCTCTTCATCTTTTCTTAAGCTTGAATGGAGCTTAAGTCTCAAGCTTGCAGAGTTTATCAATATGTCTAAAAGGAAAACCTAGTGCATGCAGTAAGGTTTGAAAGCTACATAAATGCAATTGACTTACCAAAAATAAGGATAAAATTATAAAAGTGAACTAAGGATTATATACGAAGCCAATTTTAATTCATCCCCAATGTGAGAGCCTCTATTTTAGGGTTACACCCAAGCATGTGGATTTTTGTTTACAACTCCTAATTTTTATTAATCATTAAAGATTGAGATGTTAAGGGTCATACATTGGTACAACTCCAAGTGGTGACATGTGTTTAGGATCATCAGCGGACCCTTAGAAAGGCCTCTCAAAGGGTAGATTTATAAAGTTTGGTTGGTCAATAAGGGACCAACACGAGGCAATACTTTGGTATCATCCCTAATCAACAATGGCGTCATCACCTCCTCTTAAAGGGTAGAAACCCTTTATAAAGTTTAGTTGGTCAATAGGGGACCAACCCGAGACAATACTTTGGTATCATCCCTAATCAACAATGGCATCATCACCTGACTTTAAGTGGGACAAAATTTTAGGCAAGCGTAAATTTTGGTCCTAACTAAGTCAATTAGAAAACCCAATCATTCTTTACCGAATCAAAGATTAGGTTCAAAAATTGGGCAAGACATAGGAAAAAGGTTAGACATCCCTAAATTGCCGAAACTTAGGGATCCAACCTTTGAGCCTTTGTGATTCACAATTATAATTTTAGCCTTGTTATTAATTAGTTTGGTTATTAGTCTAAGCATTGATCTAATGCATCCAATCATATGTCCAAACATTACAACCATTCACTATGGGGATGGGGATACAAACATAATTTTAAATGTGGGAGAGCAAGCATAGGTAATAAAACTAAATATGCAAATCAAGAGTAAAATGTAATGAAACCTATAAAATGAAAGGATAAGTAAGTTAATATCACATCAAGAAAGCAAAAGTAAAAGAAAGAAGAAACAAACTATTCTAAGGTTCATAATGCTAACGACCATACCATTACTCTATCTCATATCCTCCTCCAAGTTAAAAGACCTAATTATGCATCTATGTCTAAAAACCAATACTCCTATAATCACCATGCATATTAAACATAAACACATATAACTAATGGTATCAAGTGAGGCATAAAAACATAAATATGATGAATAAAACATAAATATATGGTGCAAGAATGATATGTAAACTCATTTAGAGGATAATGAAAGCCTCTAGCAAGTCATCAAATCACTAACTTGGATTCCTAAACTCATTAGATCCTTATCCAAAGTTGCTCCAAAAGAGCTTGAACATCCTAAAACATACCACTAATGGACTAGGATACAAAAATGATGAAAATGTAAGGAAATTTCATAAGGCCAAGAATACATTGTTGTTATGTCATAAAAACAAGCCAAAATAAGGATCATAGAGCCATAAGCTCCCTCCTTCACCATGTCTAAAGTTACCATGTATAAAGAGAAGGAAAGGTGGCATAGCTAATGAGCTAGACACTTTCTCTTGGTGGTAAAGACAATAACTCACAAGAATAGTCAATTAACATAATAAACATGCAATAGGGTCATGGGGGGTCCTTAGGAATGAAATCCCTTTTTCTAATCACACCCCTAATCACATAAACACTAACATATTAATAAAGGAAGAAGAAAGAATGAGGAAGAAATATAACATTAAAGCATTGAAATTGCAAAAATAACACATCTCTTCTTAATCCTTGTTCCATATAGTCAAGAATGGAAATCATATGTTAGAAAACCTACTCTTATTCTACCATTAGAACTCACAAGAAACCTTAAGGACCCTAAAAGAACAAATGAAAATGAGTAGAGAAGGAGAAATAAAGGAAAACTATTCCTCGGTCAAAGTGGGTTGTACAAACCAACTAATGGTTTGTACAACCTACTTAGTGGTTTGTATAGACCACAAAGAGGTTTGTACAGACTACTAGGACTGAGATTTTATAAAAATGAAAAATAAGAAAGAGAAAAGAAGGGAAAGAAAGGAAAGCTAGAGTTTTGGATGTTCTTCTAGGTTTATTTTGCCCTCAGAGGCAGTTGAGTTTGTGGATTATCCTCCAAGTGTTAGGGAATGTGCAAAAGAAATTCTCAAGTTTATGGATTGCCCTTAAAGGCACTAAGGTTTCTTCCAAGTCTTTCTCCTTCCTTTTGCAACCTTTCACCTACATTCTTTGAGCATTAATTTCATATCATTGAACTTGCATCCTAAGGCCTAAAATTCAATGCTCACATTAGTATATACTACAAAGTTACTAAGGACATGACTTACCCTAATAGCTACTAAAAAGTTATGAGGAGTTATATGCAACCAAGGTACCTACTAGAGAGCTGTTAAGAGCATACCTTAGTACCTATTAGAGAATTGTTAAGGAGATGGTTCACTGTAGTACCTGTTGAGAGCTGTTGAAGGATGAGTGCAACCTTGTTACCTATTGAGATCAACAAAGAACCTACTTTATTTTCTACTAGAGAGTTGCTAAAGATATGATCTACCTTGGTACCTATTAAAGAATTTCCAAAAGCCTACCTTTAGTACCTGCTAGAGAGCTACTAAAAAGATGGTCCACCCCAATCTTAGTACTTATTGAGAGTTACCAAGAGCTTACCTTAGTATTTACTAAAAGTTGCTAAAAAATCATATCCTTATATATCCTTTTTATGGTATTTATATTTATGTTGAATGCTTTGATATTTCTTGAATAATGACCATTTTATCAACATATCATTTTCTAAGCCCTATAAATCAAGACGCAAATTATGAGCACTAGTTTTCTATATTTGTGGATACTAGCCCGATGATAAGAACCATGCTAAGTTCATCCTTAAAAGGGTAAAGAAAATAATGCCCAAAAAATTGCAAAGCTTGGACAAACCTTGAACCAAATCCACTTGATAAACACTTAAATAAAAAACCACCAACTATGAATTTTCATAAGTTATCTATACATCCAAGTACATGATTGTATAGAAACCTAATGGAACACCAATTACGAGTTTACATGGCTGTACAAATAACCTATGGAATGCCCAACAACATGCAATTCTTATAATAATGACCTAGCTACCCAAATTAGTTATACAACCAAGTTATTGGCTATATAGATAACCTCTTGGCTACACAGGCAACTTTAAAACCCCAAATTCTAAAATATTTAGTGATTTTATCCACATAAAGAGAGGGAGAAAGATAAGCTAGCATTCCTCCCTATAAATACCCTACCTTTCAACATGTGGAGGAGGCTAATTTTTTTCCTATAAAATTACTATTAACTTAAATGCTTAAACCTTAAACATTTTCTCAATACATAAAAAACCCAATTTCCATACATATACACCCAAGTTCAAGGTAAAAGACTGAACATAACTCCTTTTTTGCATTAGAATCTTTATTTTTTAGAAAATAATAATACTATTTAAGGTGCATTTGAGGCACATAAGATAACACTCTTGCCATTCTAAGCCCTTTCTTTCCCCCTTTTTCCCTTTCCTCTTCTTATTTTTCCTTTTAAACTAGTAGTAAACCTAAAGTTTTGTATAAACACCTAGTTATTTGTATAGATAGCTTTGTGGTTTGTAAAAACCACTACTATTACTCATATGCATGACTCAAAACAGGGCCTCTTTCTTTTCCTTCTTAGATTTTTAGCCTTTTTCCTAATATTTTAAGCTTATTAATGTATGAAACAAGTATGTTACAACAACCAAGGACTTATTTTTCCTATATTTAACTATATTTTATGTTTAAATGTTATTTTTATGGTGTTTCTTAGCCTTGTTTATGGCTAAATTTTCATCCATTGTCCCTTTTTATGCTAGAATGTATGAATGGAAGATGATGAAGATGCTATGAAGCCAATGGCCCCTATATTTCTCTTTAGTTTTTTGCCTATTTGATATGCATTCCATCTTTTTTGTCACCATACTTACACACATAACCTTTTAAGGGTGTACTTTATCCTTTCTTATTGCTAAACTTGTATTCTTTTTATCTTTTGATGTATTTACTATAAAAAGAAGTTGCTAAAGGGAGGTTATTGACACTTATGATTTTTTATTTCTTTTTACATTTTTCCCATTTAATGTATATGGCTTTTCTTTTTACCACATGTACACACTAGTTGGAGAGGTGTCTCCTAACCTTTACCATGGCTAAGAGTGCACCTTTCTTTGGCTTTTGATGTGATTATGAATGGAAGTTGCAAGGGTGAAGTTTTAGAAATTGATAATAACATGATTCTCTTTCATATTTTGTCCATGATGATGCATGATTACACACCCTCTATAGCATCATATATATAATGAATATGTTGCATTTTCTTTGGATGAACATTTATTTTATTTTTGTATTAGGGTAGCCTACTTATGTGTTAATAGAACACACTATTATTACATGTATGATGGGTATCTCATGATGATGATTTAGCTATCTCACCAAAAAAGTGAAGAGGGTTAAGGTATTTCCATTTAAGTTGTTGTGTTTAAAGGTAAAAATCTCCTTTTTTTTTTACAACTCCTAGCATTAACTTGAGTTTTCTCATTATAGGTTATGAGACTTGGAATTTGCATATTGTTACTTTGACTAATGATTGCACAAACCCCTCCACATGATTATGTACTCCCGCATTCTCATGGTGAATGCATGTAGCTATTTTGCTTGTTATGAAAATGTGAAATATCATTAGATGAATATGCAAAATAGCTATTTTACATGTAGCTATTTTGCTTGCTTATAGCTATTTTGCTTCTACTGATAAAAACAAAACTTATAAATGTGAACCATAGATTCTCAAAAGCTAGATTCCTAAATTTGAAAGACTTAGGGTGCCTAACCTCTTCCTTAAGTCATAACTAATTCTTGAACCCCATCTATGATGGGGTAAAGATAGATTGGGCCCTTTTATTAACCTATTTGGATTAGAATCTATCCTCATTTAGAAGTGGTAGCTCCAATCAAGCATTCAAGGGTATTACTAAAGTACTATCCTTCTAGGTCCCCTATTGATCGATTGATTCATCACATAGGCTCTGCCAATTAAGAAACTTATCCTTGGACCCCCTATTGATCCTTTTGTATGCCACCACTTGGGGTTGTATCAAAGTATGACAATGTGTCATCTCGACCACCAAATAGTTGATAAAAGCTCTAAGAGTCACTAATGAGATTCCACTCATTCTAGCAAACATCGAGGCATTCACATAAGCATGTAAATGTTAGGAATCATTTTATTAGAGATCATATTAATTATGGAGATGTTGCACTTAAATTTTTAAACACTAACCATCAATTAATAGATATTTTTAGAAAGCCATTGAATGATAAAGGAATCTAATTTATTAAATCGAACTTAACATGATTTATAGGAATACCTTATGAAAGCTATAAATGGTACACTCTATGCTTTAATATATTTGTGTTGCTACTACTTTAACTTGTATATGTTACTGCACTCATAAAATGTTATTTATATATATATATATATATATATATATATATATATATATATATATATATATATATAACGCAAAGCTTACAATTCTATGTCTTTAAGAATGAGTACAATGACATTTTATAATTTTTTTTATTTCAATTAAGTTCATGGAAATTTTAGTCCATTGAATTTAATTAGCAAGCCATCATTATTTTGGAAATGTTTAAAATATGTCTTAAAGTTTTTTTTAGAAAAAGAAGATAGACCACCATCATTGAAACAACTTTAATGCCTATTAAATGTATCATTGAAAATATAGAGAAACTGGCAGTATTCTATGTTGTAATGAGTAGTAGATGAGGCAACCCAAGAGGAGGGGGATGGGGGGAAGGTGAATTGGTTTACAAATAAAAACCACAAACACACAAACTAAGCAAAAGCAACACACATAAATTAATATTGAGACTTATAGTGGCTCGACAACGTGCCTACTCCACTCCCTAAGCTTCCACTTAGGCTTTTCTAATCTTTTTCGATGTTCAAGAATAAAACCTTCCCTTTTTCAAGCTAAGGAAGAACATACCCTTTTCTAGGCTCAAAGAAAACCTTTACAATCACTCTCTTTTATAAGGAACAAGAGAGCTAATGTTACACCTTGATATTTTTCTAGGTATAATACCAACCTTTACAACCACTAGCAAGGATTGATCTAAGTAGTGTCAATACCTCTAAATTAGGTAGCAAATACACTTTTAGTGCTCAAGAAAATCTACTCTCAAAAGAGTAACAACAACAATGCTCACTCTACCTAAATACAAAGCAACACCAAAAGGTTTGCACATAAATAAACTTTCTAGATCATTTTTAGTTATTTACAATTGATCTCCAAAGTTTCATAAATTATTTAGTATTCAAAAAATGCTTCTTATATAGTCGAACTACAAAACTAGCTATTGGAGAACTTAAAGTTAAGTCTAACAACTTTTTTTCAAAATTAGTCGTCAGAGGTGACAACGCCCATTGATGTTGTAACGGCTAGCTCCAATGCCCGTTGTCAATCTTCCTAGGGTTTTGTGATTATTTTTTTTTATCATTCCAAACATATCATTCAAAGTAGAGGAGTTAGACCAATTCCTTAGGATCACATATTCTCCAAGCATTCACAACATTCTCTCCTTAGCATTCACAACAACCTCCTTCTTCTTGAATGATGACAAAACCAAGATGCTTTGATACCAAATAATCAAAACTTAAAAAGACAAAGGACACAAAATGTTAAAACACAAAACTACAAGGAAGATACCAATCAAAATATCCACACAAGGTTGGACACCAAATATACCATATAGGATACCAAATGTTGAATGTTAAAAACATACTAAGTGTATCCAAATAAATAAGTTCAAACAAGAGTATCCAACCAATTTAAGTGATATTAATCAAAGCATCCATAAACTCTTCCCCATTTTGTCATCATGACAAAAGAATTTAGACAAAAAAAAAACTCTAAAAAAATTCTCCCCCTTTACAAACATTTAAGCCAATTTTCTAAAAAATAAAGTAAATAAAAACACCAAACACTTAGAGAAAACTTACCCTATTTATATACTTTCTTCAAACAAATCTCCCAAGATATTCAAACAATAAATTAGATGACAATACTTGGGGTTACATGTTCTCTTCATGTGTTGAGGAAAGCAAGAAAGGAAGGATAGTTACTAAAGATTCCTAAATTAAAACTCCCCCTCAGCAAAAGTATGTCAACAAAAAGAGGGACATCGAATGCAATGGGGATACATTCTAGTTTATGATTCCCAAAAATACAATCTCCTTTTCAAATTCTACAACTCTAATTGCCATTTGATTCTCCATTTTGAGTAGAGAACGAGAAGCCTAGAAAATTAAACTTTCTTTGGTTCCTATTTTCTTTTAGGTCCATGTGGGTTAGCAACATGAACATCTTCATCTCTCAACTTAGCATAGCAAAAGTATGATTTATGGCCATAATTTCCATAATAAAAGCATTGCCATACAAATGCTTTCTTTGGCTCATTTGTAGAGCAAGTGTGATGTGACTTCCTAAAGGATTGGTGCCTAAAATGTGAAGGAACCTTTACATTCTTGATATACTTAGTTCCATAAATAAAGGCATTATTGCCTTTGGCCTATGACAATGTGAGTAATAGCAATTTTAATCATGCACATGAGTCTTTCATGTATGAACCCTAGAATGAGTGTGATTATGTGTAATTTTTCTTTTAGCTGCAAAGTGTAACACATTTTGCTTTCTTAGGTTATAAGATGCATACATATAAGCATGATTTGCCTTTTACTTAGGCTTTTTAGTGTATGCATGTGCTAGTCTTGTGCTCTTAGGCTTTGCAATAACATTAGCCTTTTCTGAGGAGGTTTGTGATTCAACACCTTAAATACTAGGTGTTCTAGAGAGTGAAGCTCTAACAAACACACTTTTAGAAGTAGAGGAAGAGGCATGATTATATCCAATGTCATGTTTCATACTAGTATCTCTTTGAGAACCTAAAAGCAAATCTAGTTTTTCTTTTTCTTTTGTAAAATTTGAAAGAGAATTTTTCAAATCCAAGTCCTCCTTTTTTAAACAATCATTTTATTTGGAATGAGTTTCATAAAATTTCTTTTTAGAATTTAACTCTTCATTTTTCCTTTCCAAAGCGTCAATATTTATTTTTAAAAATTCTCTTTCATTTGAATCTAAGAAAAGTACTTTTGAAAGCAATTCCTCTTTTTTCTTTTCTCAAACATTCAGCTTCTTTTAGAAGCTCATTTTTAATTCTCAAAATGGAGGAAATTTCATTTTTCAATGATTCATTTTTATTTCTTAAAATCTTATTTTATAGAAAGACTTATCCAAACCATTATTTATTGATTTTAAGACCTTAATAGGATTTTTCAATGTGAACATATCTTTGATATCACCATCAAGTTCACATGCATCATTTGGAGAGACATCATTCAATTCATCCTCCATGGCCATTAGACATCCAACTTTCACTTTCCTTTTGGACTTCCTCTTCTTTATCTTTCTATTATAGGAGAATTCATCATCACTTATGGATGTGAAATTCATTAAGCTCCTTCTCCTCATTTCTTCTTGATATTGGTCTTCTAGTTTCATTGACATACTGCTTCCTCTAGTTTGTGTCTGTCCATTTTTAAGGAAGCTTCCATAATAAGAAGTCTTAATGGTTGTCATGATTGTGTATCGATTGTAGTTATGCTTTAAAAGAGGTTAGAGATTGATACCAATTATTGGAATGAGTAGTAGATGAGGCAATCCAAGAAGGGGGATGAATTGGGTTATAAATAAAAACCATAAACACACAAACTAAGTAGAAGCAATACACATAAATTAACATAAAGATTTATAGTAGTTTGGCAAGAAGGATGACAAATTGGGATATAAATACAAACCATAAACACACAAACTAAGTAGAAGCAATACAGATAAATTAACACAAAGATTTATAGTAGTTTGGCAATGTGTCAACTTCAATCCCCAGGCTTCGACTTAAGCCTTTTTATTCTTTTTCTAGGCTTAAAAACAAAACTTTCCCTTTTCTAAGCTAAGAAAAAACCTTCCATTTTCCAAGCTAAGAAAAAACCTTCCATTTTCCAAGCTCAAGGATAACCTTTACAATCACTCTCTTTTATAAGGAAAAAAAGCGCTAACCTTACCTTGTGGTATTTTTCTAGGTACAATACCAACCTTTACAACTACTAGCAAGGATTGATCTAAGCAATGTCAATGCCACTTAATTAGGCAGCAAATTTAGTACTCAAGAAAATCTACTCTTAAAAGAGTAACAAAAATAATCCTCGCTCTACCTATATACTAAGCAACATCAAAATGTTTACACACAAATAAACTTGCTATATGATTTCTAGTTGTTTACAATTGATCTCCAATTCAAAAATGATCCTTATAGAGCCCAACTATAAAACTAGCCATTGGAGTACATGAAGTTAAGTCTAACAACTTTTCTTTAAAACTAGCCATTAGAGGTGACAATGCATGTTTTCTATGATCAACACCTATTGATGTTATAACAACTAGGTCCAATACCTGTTGTCAATCTTCCCATGGTCATTTTTCTCAACTTCAATGCCCGTTGGAGTATGAACAATGTCGGTTATTCATTTCCAAAAAGATTGAAATTGGTGCATTATTTTCAACAATTGCACACATCTTTCAATGCCTGTTGGAGATCTTGTAATGTCTGTTGGAGACATCTCAATGCCTGTTGCATGCTTGTCAACCCTCGTTGGCTGGTCCAAAAAGTATAACATGTTTTGAGGCATTTTTCCAACACTTGTTGTTAGGACAGATCAATGCCTGTTTTTGAAACTTTAATGCTCATGGTGAGGTCCAACACAGCTTAACCTGGGGCACCTCTCTAACACCCATTGTGAAAAGGACAATGCCCGATACGAGGTTCAAAAGACTTTGGCTATTTGCAGCATTCATTGAATGCCCATTGTTTATCTTTCAATGTTCATTCAATGGTCCAACGCCCATTGTGAATGTCCAACACTTGTTGGAAGGACTAGGCTACAAAACTTAAACAAAAACACTAAAATGAAAAATGCAAACATTAGAACTTCTCAGGATTTTGTCATTATTTCGTTATCATTTAAAATGCATCATTCAAAGTATATGAGCTAAACTAATGCCTTGGGGTCATATGTTTTTCAAGCATTCACAACATTCTCTCCTTAGCATTGACAACATTCTATTATCATTAAAATATTTCCATGAACTTTAGCAAATTTTTTCCATACTGTTGTTAAACTACCATGTTCATTCATTTGTTAAGTTCTAAAGGATGTTACAATGACAATGTTTAGTGGTTGTAAAAAGTAGAACCAACACCCATTGATTGGGTTTTAATAGTCCTCTATTTTGTGATTTAAAAGTTTAGCTGCCAAGTGATTTAAATTTTACAAATATTCTTAAAATATGCTTCTTCCTTCTTCTATCTCTATTATTCTTTATTGTCTAGCATCAATGAAACTCAACCAAAACCTCATGGCACCAAAGGTAAAAAGAACCTAATAGCATAAAATGTGAGCCAACAAAAACACTAAACTTGATACCTGACCTAGCTTGAGTGAAAGTGGACTTTTAGTAGTAAAAGTCTTAGGATATAGGAAAAATAAGGGAGAAGACAATAGTCTAACCATCCTCAGCTCCTTTAACTCTCAAGTGACAACAAACTAGAAAAGGAAAAGATAAGGAAGCAAAAATAGAGCATAAAAAACCTAGCCAAGGCATATGCTTAAGCTCTAACTTCCTCACTTTATGAACCTCTCATATTAGGATTTCAACAAAAAAAAAGGTAGACTTAACAAAGAGAATGGTTAAGAGAAAAACAAGTTGAGGGAAGTGTTTAGAGTGGAACGATCTAGCTAGGCATAATTTTTTAAGCTAATTATGGAGCTCATAAAAGGTATTGGATGGGAATTTTTTTGTAAGATCAAGGAATCAACACACCTAGACCTCATAGTAAAGTTCTTAATAATTTTAAAGGTTTATGAAGCCACATAAGAGGTAAGGACTATGTTTTTCTAGCTAAAGGGCAAGGATTATATAATAATTCCTAAAGAAATAGCTTAATGCTTTAAAGTGTTATAACTGGTATATTTTGAGTAGCCAACAGAGTTCAACTTGAATCTGAATGATTTTTAGCTTTCAATAATAGATGGAACAACTCCATACCACTCCTCTAAGAGCAAAGCTTTAAAAATTAAAAGTTTTGCACTTCGAATTGCTCATATAATCAAATGGAAACTACAGTACGTAAGATTTATTTTTTTTTTTGTTTGAGTGCTTGAAGAGTGAAAGAGAGATAAACACCTCTTGGATGCTAGCTGATAAAAAGTATGAGTTTGTGAAGGCTCATTACATCAAGAGAAATGTAAGTGTTAAAGAGTGATCCTTCTTTGACCAATATTTATAACTTTTATGAGAGGATCATAGCTTAGGTTGGATAAGTTAGAAAATTTTATGCTATTGTGAAAGGCTTAAGATAATGCCTAAAATTTATCTTTAGTGGGCTTTAGATGGTTGTTGAAAACTATCTTACATAGGTTTTGATGGTATCTACAAATTCACCTTGTAAGACTTAAGTCATACCTATAAATTCTCCTTTATAAAGGTTTGAGTAGCATCTGATAAGCTATTATACTAGGCTACTTGTCATAGTAAAACCTTTTATGGTATGCTAGAGAAGTTAACATAGACCAAGTTGAGACTGAACTTTTATAAATCATTATGCCTCCTTCTTATTTTATAATTTTCTTATCACTAACTTTCAAAGTCTAAATTAATTTCCATAATCTTATTCACCCCCTCTCCCTTCTAAAGGTCATTATGCTATTAAAAAAAAACTTAAAATTCTTATGAAATTAGTAACAAAATCATTCCATCAGGGATTCATGAGGTAATTACAACAAATAGGGCTTATTAGCAATGGATAAAAGATCTATTGCTAAGCCCGAAGGTAATTATGGTGCTAAGTTGGCACCAGAATGATACCAAGTCATTTCCAATAGAATCTTTCATCGCTAATGTAGAGACAAAAGATTAAATCATAAATTCACAACAGATGGCAGTCCGTCACAAATTGGAAACAAACTGCCTAAGACTTGATGACCACTTACTCTTTATCGATGAAAATTTTTCATTAGTAAGGAATATTTCCTCTTTTTTTTCCCCTTCCTTCCTGCCCTCCATGATCCTTCCTCCCTCTCTTTCCTTCTTTTCTCTTCTCTCATTTCCCCCTCACCCATGTCACTAACTTCATCTCTAATGCCACCACCTTCACTTCCTCCTTCCCCTCACTCTCTTCCCTCATCGCTGGAATGCCTCTCCTCATGCTGAGGCTATTTTCCTCTATCTCTATCTCTATCGGCATGCCTCTTTCTCCCCTTATTGGATCTAGTTGATTTTCCTTTCACCCTCTCCTTCTCTTAGTTCTAGTGTCAGACATCTACAAGGTATGTATAGGACAATTAGTAACAAATTACTTTAGTAAATTTGTAATTATTTTGTTTAATTATTAGGTAAATATTGATTTATTGGTATATAGTTAATAGTGATTTATCTATAGTTAATGGTGTTTAATTATTTTGTTAGTATAATAATTTATTTTTGTATGTTATTAAGGAAATTAGTTGTGTTTATGGAAATTATATTTCTAATGATTTTAGGATATAGATTAATTAAAAATTAAGTAATATTAATTGATATTATAAAATGTTTGGGAAATTAGTTAATTTATATATATTGAATGGTGCATTATATTTAATTATTCAATGTCATTATTAATTTGTTGAATTATTAAATGTTGGGTTAATTTTGATTATGACATGTTATGTTATTTTGATTCTTGTGTTGAGCTATGAAGGATGGTTGTGGTAAAAGTGCATTGTGCTGCAGGTTTTTCAAAGTATTGGGATTTAAGGGTAGAGATTTAGAAGTGTTTTTCTATTGTAGGAACATCAATTATGGACCTCATGTCGAGGTTTTGTAGATTCTGGCTGTAACAAAACTCTGTCAAAATTTTATTAGAATATTAGGTTCTGTACTTTGGTTGGTTTTGATTCTAATTTTGGTTGTGATCTTAGGCCAAATGTTGGTACGATAGTTCACAATCAATACAAACCTGTTGACATGAACTATAAAAAGAGATTCAATAAGTATGAACTATTTGTCCTTGCGTCGCAAGTGACATAAGTTTACTATGTCGCATATACTATCTTAAAAAGGGATAAGAATGATTGGTGGGCTACTTGTAAAATTAAAGCTAAATTTGTGTTAGAAGCTCATGCTATCAATGTTGAACCTTTCCAAGATGATGATAGATTTTCATGAAATTGACCTTGAGGGAGAAGTTCAAGTAATTACGTTGAATGATCCATCTGGTTCATTTATTAACATTGATGATAGTGAAAATGAGGACAATGAGTCAGAAAATGAAGAGTTTGGTGATAGTGGTTATAATAACGAGGATGATAATGTTAATTTAGATAACGTCGGTAATGATTAGAGGTAGTTTCATCAAACTCAAATTATATTATATTAGCTATATGAATATCTAAAAATACATAAATACATATTTTATAAGATGTGAGGAAATGATCGATCTCATGGGAGTTCAACAGGATGAGGCATTGGATGAGATCGACATGATAGACTTTTGTCTTCTTCATTATATAAACCATTGTCTGATCAACCCACTCCATCTTCTCCAGCTCAGCCACATGCAACATCATCTTCACCTTCCTTACATGTTTTACCACCATCTACATCTGCACCATCGCCCACCAATGATACTTTCATTGCATCAATAACTAATTCCTCATATTCACATTGACCAGGGCCACAAGTCATTGGTTCGAGCTATGTAATGCTAATTATGTCATGATGTTTGTGTCACTATTTGCTTTTTTATGAGAATATTCTTATTTGGTTATATAATATGTAAATTTTCATTATTTTATATCCAGTTTACTCCTAAAGTATCGATGTTCTAGCTAGATTGAGTTGATTTTTAGGGAACATTTAGACCCTGAAGGTTATGTGTAGAAGAAGTACCATAAAACAACAAAGATTTTTATTGGCAAGAGTTAAAGGTACAATTTAGAATAATTGAATTAATATAAATTATTATACTTATGTGTTGATATTTTATTTATATGTATTGTAGAAGCATTTTCTTTGAGATGTCGTTGAGGATACTATGGTTAAGATTACATGGGAGCATACTACTGCTAGGAAGTATTTCAATATTTTATTTGGTTAGAGATGTAGTGGTAAGAGACTATAATGCATCCCTCAAGATATATGGAATATATGGTAACAACATTGGTCTTCGCCCAACTTTTGAGCTTGATTTGCTATCTCTTCAAGGAATAGACTCTTGGAGACAACTGGAATTGGCTCTAGTCTTTTTCAACATACAGTTGGATATAGATCTTTCTGTGAGCACTCCCTGGATTTGATTAGTTTATGTATATCTATTTTTTTTTTTATTTACTGAGATATTGGGACTAAAGTAATAAAACTTATTTTAGGAGAAAGAATTGAAACATCTGCCCACAGATTTTGAGTTATTTAAGAGAACACACTTTAAGAAAAAGAAAATCAATTTGTTGATAAGAAGTCATAGGACATTAATGTAAATTAAATACAAACCAGCTCACTATTTCTCATTTTTAATCAATATTTTTTTGTAATACATATTCTTGTTTCATAAGATGCGATGGAGAGAGATATTTCTGCAGCAACTTCACAACTAGCGCCATCAACATCAACAAGTTATACCGAGAGGCAATTGAAGGCTACAAGAAGAGTAAAGTGTATGGCCTAAGCTCCAAGGGGACAACTAGTCATCCATCATCTTGTGTCAGCTCTTTCTAAGCCACATCACAAATGGCACCTATCCAACTTTGGAGGAGTGCATCAGGTCATAGCTTCGAGAGCAAATATGTAAGGTTCTATATTCGATTTTAGGAAATTTCGATAATCAGAGTTGTTGTGAGAATGTTTTTTTCCTAAATTTTATGTATATAAGTATGAATTTTAATGATTTAATGATGACTACATATATTGTAATGTATTTAAAGAGATTATTTGATGTATATGTTAGTATTTTTAAGAGAAATGTTTTCATGTTAATGATATTATTTTAATTAAAGTTATGAGATTTAATATGAATTATATTTAAAGAGTTATGTTCAATAAATATTTTATACTTAAGAAATTGAAATTAAATGAGTTTGTCATGATATTCAATATTTTTAAGATGAGTTTGTGTGTGTGTGTGTGTGTGTGTGTGTATAATGATTTAAGGATTTAAATATATGAATTTAATTAATTAAGTACGAATTTAATTAAAATTTAAGGAATTTAATTTAAGTTAATATGAATAAATGACTTATTTTACTGTTAATTATATTATATGAATAAATTATGTTAAGTAAATATTTAAGGAATTTTAATTCAACAATGTTCATAATATTAATTTATTTATTTAAGTGTAATGATTAAGTTGATTTCATGAAGAATATTATATGGATTATTTTAATTTAAAGTTTTTGAATTTGGAAAATTAAATTATTTATGTGAGAAGATTTTATTAATTTTGGCAGATTAAATAAGTTAGGAGAAATATTTCATGTCATGGTAAATAATTAAGAATGATTTATTATTTATTTTAAATAAAATTTAATGTTAATTTTATTTAAGTGAATGTATTATAATTATGTTTAAGAAAATTAATTAATTTAGGTTAACTTATATATTTTATAGAAATTAATTTAATTATGGATGGGAATTTAATTTTATGAAAATTAAATATTTATATAGTAAAGATTTTAATTATGAGAATTTTGATTATTGTATTATTATTATTATTTGTGAAATAAAAAAAAAGAAAACAAAAGAATAAATTAAAAAAGAAATCGAATAATGCTAAAAATGAAATAAAAAAAAAAAAGAAGATCAAAACATGGCTTGTTTTGCAGAATTGTTTTGCTAAAAGGAGAAGTAGAGACATGGTCCTTTTCACAGGGCGGGGCAGGGCGGAGACATAGAGAGAGATCTTATGCCAAAAGAGGTACTAACTTCAAATGGTTCTATCTTTCCAGGCAAAGCTCCTTTTTGGGTAATTCAAGTTTTTACTAAAATTTCTCTTCACAAGCTTTCCATTGACACCTGATTTACTAGAAAAGGAGGAGATGATGACAAAATAATCAGTCAAAGTTTTGGTCAAACTTATATTTTTTGTCGATTTCAAACAAACGGTAGTTTGTATGATAACACTACCAATTCCTATGGATTCCTAATAGAAAAATCTACATGATGTGGCTAATTTTCCAATGGTCGCCAATAACAAGTTCTGGCCACCTCGCATGATATTTTGGCAGTGGCTTAACAAAACTAAACATTAATTAGTGCAAAAAAATCATATTAATCGCTTTGGTCATATTGGTTCAAGTTTCATGATTTTTTAAGGTACCGATAAGATTTTATGAATTTTTTTATTTTTTGAAAATTATAAATTGTGTCCTAAAATATAAAATCGATGTCTATGTTAGATTTATTTCTAGAAAATAGATCATATCGTCGTAATATAATTTTAGATGAATTGTTGATGGAGGAATTAAAGCTAATTGAATGTAATTTGAGGTTAATTGTACTTTTGGACTAAATTTAGCAAATATAGAAAGTTTGAGGATATTTATGACATTGAAGACTTTAAGGCAATTAATGCAGAATTATTAACGGTTATTGAGGATGTATATCTGGTAAATGGACTTAATTGGCAACTTTAGAAAAGTTTAAGGAATGAAAGGATTAAGATATTTAACATGGAATTAATGATAATTAAACAAGCATGTGACTGTTAAATGGTAAATTATGAGATTCTATATGGACTATACACCTAAATAGTGATCATGATAGATGTAATTGTAGATTTTAGACTAAATTGTAAGTTTAGAAAAAAAATTTTGGATTTAATGATCTTGTGGCCTTATTGGCTAATAATAGCTTATTTTATGCATAGTACATGTACCATGGATGAGTTTAGACATCTCATTTTTTATTATATCAAAATAGATTTATTTATATGTTTAGGTGTATATGACTAAGGATCAAGGATAAAGGAAAAAAAAATACAATTATGGATTATCAATACCAAGAAAGGGATTTTTATCATGGTTTTAATGTCCATTGCAAACATGCATCATAGTTTTATATATAGGCCAAAGTATGCCAAATTTTTTGATATAGAAGTCACATGCATTTTATGAAATGAAAATATATGTCATGATATAGATGTATGTTTAAATGATATATGTTGTGAAGATAGTTTAGGAAAGAAGTGGCAATCCAAAGAGTCATAGCTACTAGCTATGCAAGGACTAAGACCTATATGATATTAATGATACTTATACATACATGATACGGTTAGTAAGGAAACTCTCTTGAGATAAATACAAGGTATGACTAGTGAGGTAACTCCTCCAAAAGCGCATAGCTGGTGAGGTAACTCTCCTATGAGAGAAAGATAAATAACCTAAGTAGAGATTCCTGTAGACTTGACTATCCATATATGTAATGATATGATTTGTAAATGTTGATGCATATGATGTGTCATATAGTTAGAAATGCATTCATATTATTATATGTAAGCATGAATATGGGCATATAGAATTCCTCTCTGAGTTTTCCATAAGGAGCTTACCCGTCTCTCCCCCCCCTCCCCACACACATGTAGACTGTTTTACAGGTAAAGCATAGGATTTATGCTCTAGATATATGGTTGAGGTTAAAGGCTAGAGATAAAATTTTAGGTATCACATTTGTTAAGGCACTACACATATTTCTTGTAGATGCCTAAGTCATTATGTATAAATGTTAATGAGGATTATGTATATAATTGAGAAATATGATTATTAAATATTTATATTCTTAGTTGTCTTTACAATGTCATTAAGTATATTATGAAATGTCTAGTATAAGTTTATATATATATATATATATATATATATATATAAGAATTAAATGTTAATGATTATGATATATAGTATGTTAATGAGATTATATGTAAAATGGTGGCATAACAATGATTATATTATGTATTGAGGTTAGAATAATGAAAGATAAATATGAATACCTTAATTCTAAGGATTATTTATAGGAGTTTATTCTACATATATGATTTACGCTATGAAGGAAAAGAAAAAAGAAGGAAACATCAAGTTTAAAGAAATGTTTACATCATAACTCCCATTATTTTATCCCTTAGAATTTTAGGTGATATTAAGATAAGTTTAAGATTTCAATATCATAGTGATGTAACAAAAGGCATAATGGGCCTTCCTACGAGCTAAATTAGGCTTGCTAGGGCTTGTGGAGGTATTAAGTCTTCTCATTCCCTAGCGCTGGTACGGCCTAAAATTCGAGTCGTGACAAGTGCTATCAAAGCAAAGGTTTTGTATGGTCAAACTTTTGAGTTTAAAAAGAGATAGATAAAGATGAAAGATTATATCAATGATAAGAAATATATATAAGGATATTTAGTTATGACTTGCAGAGATATAGGATTTTTTCTCCTCTTGTTAGTTTTCCCTTGAGATAGAAATTTGCATTTAGTATAAATATGTTTTGTTTGTTAATGATGCGTGTTGTGAATGCTAAGGGCAGAATGTTTGGAGAACATGTAACCTAAGGCATTGGACTCACTTTTCTACTTTGAATGATATATTTTAAATGATAACAAAACTATGGTTTTGAAGGATAACAAAATTATAACAAAAGAGAAGTTATAATGTTTTGTGCCTTAATGTTTGTTTGATGTTTTGAATAGACCTGACAAACTTTAAAAGGGGATTATTCTAAATGCTAGGGGAAGAATGATTAGAGAACATGTGAACCTAAGACCCTACAACTATTAAAGGGCCAAAACAAGCTCAATGGGCATTGTGCATGTGACATCCCAGTTACTAATCATTTAAATATCTTTCTAAGTCTATCCATTGTCATTTAAAAGACCGGATAAAAAATTTTTTTTTTCTTTTAAGCATTATGCCTCTTATTCACCACTTAGTATTATTTACAATAAAACATACATGAATAATCAAATTAAAATACTAACTGACTGCATACTGGCCCAACCTCTATTACACA
>CATIWR010155096.1:0-34321 GCA_949677035.1 Omphalea diandra
TGTGAGCATTGCATCAAAGGAAAACAGACAATGGTCAAATTTGGGACAACAATCATAATACTGAAGATTTTTTGGATTATGTTCACTATGATATTTAGGGTCCCTCTAAAATTAGTTCTTTGGGAGGGAAACACTATTATGTGACCTTTGTTGATGAATTTCTCGGAGAGTGTGGGTGTACACAATGAAGACAAAGGATAAAGTGTTAGGAGTTTTCCTTAAATGGAAAAAGATGGTGGAAACTAAGCAGGAAAAAGGATCAAACTTCTCCAAACAGATAATGGTGGAGAATATAGAAGCGATCCATTTGAAAAAATTTGTGAAAATGAAGGCATTGTTAGACACTTCACTATTAGATCTACACCATCCAATGTTGGGTTGGGTAAAGAATTTGGGGCTGAGGCTATAACATATATGTGCCACCTCATTAATCGTCTACCATCTACTACCATTGATGGAAAGACGCCATTATAGAAATGATTTGGAAAGCCTGCTACAAATTATGATTTTTTACATATATTTGGTTTCATTATATACTACCATATTAAGGAGTCAAAGTTAGATCCAAGAGCAAAAAAAGCATTATTAATGGGGATCACCTCTAGCATAAAAGGCTATTGTGTATGGTGTCTAGAGATAAAGAAAATAGTTTTTAGTAGGGATGTCACCTTTGATGAATCTACTATATTGAAAAAGGTGGATATTGAGTAGTTAGATGATACTCCCAAGCAGGTAGAGTTTAAAAGAATAGCAATCCCAGCAGATAAAGAAGGTGTTGAGACCCATCCTATGGTAGAAGGAGATTCTCAAGAAGAAGGAGTTCAAGGACTTCCTCAGCAACTTGAACCAAGTACATCTAGAAGGCCAAAGAGGGTGCATAAAATGTCTGGCCGCTTTTTTGATATGGTGACTTATAAGAAAACAACAGGATTGTCTGGTCACTATATTGAAATATTGCTTCATGCATCTCTAGTTATAGCTGATGACATTTCTGCCACTTTTATTGAAGCAGTCCAAAGTTCAGAAGAAGAAAAGTGAAGGATTATCATGTATGAAGAAATACAATCGCTTCATAAGAATCAGACTTGGGAACTTGGTAGTCTCTCAAAGGGAAAAAAAGCAATTGGATGCAAATGGGTTTTTGCAAAGAAAGAATGATTTCCTGATCAAGATGATATTCACTTCAAAGCAAGATTGGGGGCTAAACGCTACGTTCAGATAGAGGATATTGATTATAATGAGGTATTTTCTCCAGTTGTGAAGCATTCCTCCATTAGAATTTTGTTGGCTTTGGTAGCATAGTTGGATTTAAAACTAATTCAATTAGATGTAAAAATTGCATTTTTACATAGAGACATGGAAGAGAAAATCTACATGACTCAGCTAGAAGGGTTTAAGGTTGTTGGAAAATAAAATTTGGTGTGTAAACTTGAGAAATCTTTATACGAGTTGAAGCAATCTTCGAAGCAGTGGTATAAAAGATTTGACAAGTTTATGATACAGTAGAAGAACACCAAGAGCAAATATGATCATTGTGTGTATTTGTGCAAGCTACAAGATGGATCCTTCATATATCTTCTTCTTTATGTTGATGATATGTTGATAGCTTCAAAGTGTCAAATAAAAATTGAGAAATTGAAGACTTAGTTGAGAAAAGAGTTTGAAATAAAGGATGTAGGCGAAACAAAGAAGATTTTTAACCTGGAGATTATCAGAGATAGACAATTGAAGAGGCCTTGTTTGAATCAGAAACAATATTTGAGAAAGGTACTGCAGCATTTTGGCATGAATGAAAATACAAAACCTGTTAGTACTTCGCTTGCTCCTTATCTTAAGTTGAATGCCTCTATGTCACCGAAAAATGATGCAGAACAGGAGTACAAGTGTTGTTGGTAGAAAGATATAAAGGAAGCAATTTTGCTTCAAGAGTTGCTTGGTGAACTGGGAATTGAGTATAAGTATGTCAAAGTACATTGTGATAGTCAGAGTGTTATCTAGTTAGCAAAGAATCAAGATTATCATGCAAGGACGAAACACATCGATGTTCGATATCACTTTGTGAGAGAGATTATAAAAGAAGGTGGAGTTAGAATCCAAAAAATTCATACCACTGAGAATCCTGCTGTCAAGTTCCAACTTTGTTTGGACTTGATCAATATTGTTAAAGTTTGATGTTGAATTTGGAGACACTATCAAAGACTGTTTGAAGATAGATTAAAGATGTTGAAATTCGTTAAGGTGGAGATTTGTTGACTATGTTGGCTCATTCTGATATCACATATAAGGGAAATAACAAAGGGAAGGAAAGTTTTTTTTTTTATATAAATGGACCTTTAATTCTTTCAGTTTGATCATCCCAAAATTGTCTACTCATCTCTTAGGTAATTTTCCATATTTCTCCCTCTTCTGTAATATTTCACTTTGTAGTCTTTTTCTTAGTGAAATATAATTTTAGTAGTGTCCGAGGACGTAGGCATAATTGGCCAAACCTGATTAAATTATGGTATTCTTATTTTTTGTCTTTATTTTTCAATAGTTATTTTGTAGGGTAGAGTTGTAGTGATATATTGTGCTGTTAAATTATTATTAGGGTGATTCTGTCTAAAGAGGTTGGGTTTTAAGCGAGACCGCTTGTGACTCCTATAATCTTTCCTAGGAATCAACCTATAATGTGGTTTTTCAGTATAATCTTTCACTCTCTATTCACCTATAAATTTATTAGGTGAATTTGGTGGATGAAATATTATCCTTATTCCACAGCACAAATGGACATCAATTCTCCACAACTTGATCCAATGATGCCCTTCTTGACCTATCAAACCATGATTCAGCTACTCCATAGCCACCCTATAACCTAACTTTACTGTATGTAGCCCCTTTTTATCAAAATGCCAAATAATTCTATCATTTTGTCTAGTTCAGCCTGAAGGAGGACATAAAATTGTAGCATCCTTAGGGTCAAAGAGCTTGTGAAGTAGCTCGGCATCCTACTCCTTACTACCATGTATCCAAAGATCACAAACAATAAATTCTCAAGCCTTTGAGGCATAGGAGTGGCAACTTTAAAATCTGGAGTATTAGTAAGCCAAGCATCTGTCTAAACTTTAATAAAAGAATCCATCTCCAATACGCCATCTACAACCATTAGTGAGAACCAATTTAAAATTCTAGACACTCCTTCATATAAAGCTCGGGTTAGGAATCAAACTGAGTTATGAAAAAGTCCTTCTTAGGAAAGTATTTGGCTTAAAGAAGTTTGTTATTGCTAACTAAACTCCACACTTGCTCACGAAGTATTGCTAGATTTAAACACATGAAGATGTCGAAAACCCATCGCCATATTCCTTCCTAAGACATAATTTATCCCAAGAGGTCCAATGAATTATTTTCTTTCCATTTGATTTCTATCCCACCAAAAAGAATTCATCATTTTCTGTAACTCATCACATAGTGTCAAAGGAAGCAAGAAAAAGCCTAATACAATAAGATGGAATTGCTTGAGCTACTACTTTAATGAGCACCTCGTTTCCTACTTGAGACAAGAGCTTATTGTGCCACCTAAACAACCTGTTCCAAGTTTGTCCTTAATAAAAGCAAAGATTGACCTCTTTTTTTGACCAATGAGGGAAAGCAAGCCTAGATATCTACTATTGTTAAGGGGATTAAAAACATTAAATGCTACCTTAATTTCTTGTCAAATGGAATCCTCCAAGTTAGCACTAAAAAGAATACTAGATTTTACGAAATTGACAACTTGCTTAGAATCATGCTCATAATGGAAAATATATTATGCACAATAACACAAAACCATAGTAGCTCTGAAAAAGAAAACCCTATCATTTGCTGACAACAAGTGTGAGATACTAAGAGCACCTCTATAATTTTTACAGCCATGTAACCCACCTCTCCTTTCAACCTACTTAATCACAATTGACAAACCTTTTATGCATAAGATAAATAAATAAGAAGAGAGTAGATTACTTTGTCGAAACCCACATTGAGGAATAATAAGTCCCACTTCCTATCCATTAATAGCAATATAACAACAAACTGAGGAAAAATAAAGCATAATCGAGTCAACCCAGTGACTATCAAACCTCATTTTAAGCATCGCAGCTTGCAAATAAGACCACTCATAGGCTTTACTGATGTCCATCTTCAGAGCCACTTCCCTTTTCGCACCTTTAGTTTTCCTTTTCATATGATGAAGAAGCTCAAATGTTATAATAACATTATTAGTGATAGTTTTGCCAAGTACAAAAGCAGATTGCTCAGCAAAAATTAAATCAGGCTAGATGACTCTAAGTTTATTAGCGAGAACATTAACAATAATTTATAGAGAACATTAAATAAAGAAATAGGCCTCATGTCCCTCATAAACTTAGGACTATCATACTTAGGGTTAGGCTCGATTGTGGTATTATTGAGATCACTAAGAAAAATACCATTAGAAAGCCAACTAGAATAAGCAATAAATACATCATCGTCAATCATAGGCAAAAAAATGCTAAACAAAAATCGAATTAAGATCATCAAGCCCCAGAGTTTTATAAGGAAGCATTTGGAATATTGCTTTCCAAAATTCTTTTACTCAAAATGGGACCAATCAACTAGAGTTGTAATCATCAGTAACCATTGGATAAATATAATTCACATTTGGTTCCTCATCAACTGAATCAAGCCTCAATATATGATTATTTCTTTTATGTGTTGAAGTCATTACATGAAAAAATTTACTATTGTAGTCTTCTCCTTTAAGATGGAAGTTTTTAGCTCTCTACTTCTAAAATGTTTCCTCTTAGTACAGTAACTCATCCAATCTCACATGCTGCGCACTAATCTCTTCATCCAAGTTAGAATAATTTGAACTTACAAGTCCAACAATAGCAGCTTCTTGTGAGCAATCCTCTCTTTAAACTATCAATTAAATTTTATACTCCGGCGTGCCATAGAAGTCAAACAAAACTAAAGTTTAACAATAATAGGTTGACCACTAGCAATTAACCAACTATCAATAACCATATCTCTGAAATTAGGTTTTGCAAGCCATGTTTTTTTAAATCTAAACTTGAAACCTTTCATAGTATGAACTCTAGGCAAGGTGACGATCTAAATAGGACAATGGTCAGAAATCGGAGTAACTAAACTACATAAACGAGCCTCAAGAAACTGTAACATCCAAGCCAAATTTACCAATGCTCGATCTAAATCTCTCATCCACCAAGATTCTCAAACCTCTTCACATTCCCAAGTAGAACAACGCCCCTCTAGATGAAGATTAATGAGTTCACAGTTAGCTATAATAGTCTCATAACACCTACGAAAGAGCCATTCTGGATGAACAACAACCCTCTTATCCAATGAGCCTAACATGTCATCGAAGTCACCTATAATGCACCAAGCAAGTGGATACACACCTTTCATACATCAAATTAAGTTCCAAGACTCCTTACGTCTATGCCTTTTAAGGAACCCCTAAAAGTTAGTGCAACACAATTCAACGTAACCTTTCTCCTTAATGATCATATCAATAAGAAGTTGAGAAAAACCTAAAAGAGAACAATTAATAGCCTTTATCCATAAGAACGCAAGCTCTCTACTCTTACCCTCTCTATCTACATAGAAGCACGCCTCAAACCTAATACTCTATTTAATATCCTCTATTTTATTAGAGTGGACCAAAGTTTCAACTAAAAATATAAATTATGGCCTGCAAGACTTGATAAGCTCACTAAGAGCTCGCACTGCCTATAGATTAATGAGACCCATCGATATCAAAGTTTCATAAGATGTAGCTCTATCAGATTTATCAAACATGATACCCATAACTCCATGCCTAATCATATGTCCTTATTCCATGGTCTTATCCTTCATATGGTCTTCCACATCCCCAGCTCTACTTCTCTTCCTATCATCCATAATCTTAAGGTTTTGTTAATCACATGCCCTTATTCAATGGTCATATCCTTCATATGGTCCTTTGCATCCCCAGCTTTACGTCTCTTCTTATCATCCATAATCTTAAGGCCTTATTAATCACATGTCCTTATTCAATGGTCATATCCTCCATATGGTCCTTCACATCCCTAGTTCTACGTCTCTTCCTATCATCCATAATCTTAAGGCCTTGTTCCTCAGAGTCCATTTATTTGTCCTGCCCCATAGTCGACCCATCCTTTCCACCCCCAACTACACTAATAGTCATACTTTCCTTATTAACCAGCACCATCATAGGGTCTTTCCTAATTTTAGGATCAACACTGCTCCTTGAATTTACATGAGCCAAAATCTTTCCATGCAAATCCACTTGATCTGATTCCGATATATTTATGCTAGATTGTTGCTTTCCATACCCAAACTCCTTACCTCCACTTGATCTCTCCCTAAGCCACTTTTCTCTCCCTTGTCTGACGGTTCTCTTATTTGGTGCTTTTAACTAAGGGCCCCATTCACGTTTAAGCTTCGATTTTGTGTTATTAAAATTCATCTCACATAACTTTTCTGTGTGACCTAGGATCCCAAATAAAAAACAAAAAGAGCTTAGTACGAAGAAGACACGGGTCCTCTTGCCTTTTTCTAATTCTCTTCCATCTCTTTAAAGGAATCCTCACATCCAGTTTAACCTTAATACGCATATAGTTATGCCAAAAACCTTGGTTATTGGTAACATCATATTCCACAAACTCGCTAATGAAGGTACCTAGCTATTGCCCAACCCCATTGATATAAAACCAACCGATATATATAAATATTCAAACCTCTGCATGTTTTAATCATTTTAACAGTTATGTTCAATTTACAAGTTTGATTAAACTTAAAATGATTATCTTATGACATGAATGAGATTTTGGATTGAATTTTAAGTTTCTTATCATCTTAATTACCATGAGTTTTAAAATTCAATCCAATGTGCATCTACGTCATGAGAAAGTCATTTAATTTTAATCAAAATTGTAAATTAGACATAATTGTTGAAAAGTTTATAAATTTGACTCAATTTGCTAAAATTTGAAGATTGATCGTAGTAGTAACAATGGCCAAAGTTTGAATTTTTTTTTTGGGAAAAATACATAATTCTATCTTTTAGTTTTTACATTTGGCAAATATGATATCATAACTTATTTATTAGCAAAATTTTGGTATCAAATTCATAACTTCGTTATATTCATATGATTTTCTATTAGATTTTTTACATTATTTCAACTATTTATGTATTTAAAATTTAGATACAAAATTTCTTTACTTTAAACTAAAAAAATGAATAAATTATGTATTTAAAGTGAAAAATTATATACAATACATAATTGTTAAAAAAATATACAAATAGATATAATAAAATTATAGATATAATATTATTTAACAAACAACATTATATTATCACACATAGAGTTTTGTCAATAAATACATACATTACAACACTATATTTGCTAAAAATGAAAACATCAAAATAAAATTTTGTATCTTTTTTTTACAATATATATATATATATATATATACACTGGACTCTCGATTTCGTAGCTGTCAATTAACGCCGGTCAACCGTCAATCTCACCTACACTGTTTCTGGTTTTGTCACCGTAAATTTGGTGAGGAGATATATGGTGTATCCATCCCCCTGTGCTGCGAACCCACTTGCCATTATTTCTACTGGGAGAAGGCAGATTCGAATTAGATCCTCAAAAATGGAGAAAGAGACGGAGACACAGAAGAAGGTTTACTTTCACTATAACCATACTGATTCTTGCAAGTTTTCCAGATGGACATCCAGGTACGACATCTTTTTGTTTTTAATTAGAAAAATCCATTTCTTCTTGGGACTTGGTTTTAATTGTATAGCTTTACAACACAGGGAGAGCTTTCAATTCATGAACGCAAGGCCTTGGAAAGAAGTTGTCGACTTTTACTCAAATGTGGTGAATGGGCACTGGTCATTGTTGTCGTTGTTTGGAACTCGAGTACATTCCTTTCTTATTAAGCATCTTCTTGTTTGGTGCAACCATGTTGTTATTATGATAATGGAGTCGTTTCTTTTTTCTTTTTTCCTTTATGTATTTGCTTTGGTATTGGTTGGATTGAATTGCTCTATATCGGTACATAAGCCTATCATCTCGATGTTATTTAGTACATAAAACGATATTTTCATTCTCGAAAACACTCTTATAGATAAGAACTACAAAATATGGAGGAAATTTTTATGTATTTCCTTATACAAAAATCAACAATCATGTTGTCCATAGAACAAAATGGAATCAATTAAAATAATAACGCCCTATTTGCTTTAACCTCTGTTCATATTCAAAACGATTACTTATTTTATTCTAGTTGATAGTCTCATTTGTTTTATTTATTCTAGATAATTTTCTGCTTAGATGCATTTTGTTCATGAAGATGCTAAAGTTCAAGAAGATTCCTGTAAAACTGAATTAGAGCATTCTTCAAATAAAGATAAGTTTGGGAGGTGGGCAAGAGTAACATTCAAGATTGTTCTTTCATACCATGGGGCATCATTTGATGGATGGCAGAAACAGCCTGGATTGAGCACTGTTCAAGGGTAAGTTATTTCCTGTCAACTTCTTAGTTTGGTCAAGCTTACAATAAGACAGATAACTCCTTTTATTTTTATATTTTTTTCAGTAGGTTCAGTTACTTGCACTTAGGTTTCTTACATCCCTATTGATCCTCTTTAAAAATCACTTTTAGTTCTTTTTAGCTGATAGTTCCCTTCTTTTTTTCTCAATTTTTTTTTGTGTTTTTTATTTTGAAATATTGTGAACGGATTTCTTGCTAAAAAAAATTACTATAATTGAATATGCTAAATGAGTTCTATTCTGCTCAGATATAAGCTCACTTGTTATAATTTTTGTTTCAAATTCTTGCATCCATTCCTTTGTTACAGACTAGTTGAAACATCACTTGGGAGATTTGTGGACGAGAAGAAATCTCAACAGCTAAAAGACAAATGTAAACCCTTGGAGGGTTGTGCTGTTGTAGCAGGACGCACAGACAAGGGCGTCTCAGCTTTTCAACAAGTTTGCTCTTTCTGTATGTGATTACCTGTTTTGCCTCAGTTCTGCCATTTATATTAACTTTAATTTGTTTTGATTTTAATAAATTCTTGCCTATAGTTATATGATTTTTTGTGATGTACTATATTAGTAATATGATGTGCTTTGTAAAACTTTTCCTATCATAATGATTTAAATTGAAATTCATCTTCTAGAAGTTCTAACATTTTGTATCACAAACACAATTTGTTTCTTTATGTCTTGCTACCTTAATGTTCAATCTAAAACCCATATTAGCTCATGATTGAGATGTACTGTTTGTACTATTTGGATGGTTCAAACTCTTTCTAATGTGTTGATGGATGGCGTGGAAAATGATGGTGCATGGAGATCTAATTGAAAAATGCCTTGCATTAGGGTCTTCTAATAAGATGGACCAGTGTAGTTGTTAAATGAATCTGTGTCTTTTTGGTTGTTCTTAACAAGTTCAACCTGTTTTCTTTGCATCATTGACTATTCTATTTTTATTAAAGCTTAAAAATTTCAATGGCAATTTGGACTAATTGGGTTGACTTTGCATTGTGGCATTAACTATGTTTTTGTACACCCAAAAGAAGTATTTTGCTAGAATATGTAACCGATTTTGAGGTTGTTAACTTTGTTATGATACTTATGACATGATGCAGGACAAATTGCAGGGCTAGTTGTTCAGGTTGGTTTTCCTTTTAGGGTAGGATGGGTAGAAAATTGGGTGACCATCTACGGTTCGTATGGGAGCATGTTAAAGAAACAAAATTAATAAAAAAGAGAAGGTTCTAGAGCCAAGCTGTTTGCAAAGAAATTGAAAGCACGATGAATAGTGTATATATGTGAAATTACTTATGAAATCAATGGCATGATTTTGGGACTAATTACATTTTTTTTTTTTGGGTAGGGGGGGAGGGGGGGTGTTAAATACTTTGACCCCCCTAAGTTTTCCCATATTGTATTATTTAGTCTTTCACTTTTGCATATCATACTAAAACATCCATGTGGTTTGACTTTGTTAGACTAAGATTTCCTACTAAAATTTTTGTTAAATTAATATGAAAAATCCATATTATCTTTAATTTCATTTTAATTTTTCATTTTCCACCTTTTCACTCACTCTACCTTACAATCCAAATAGAAGAATCAAATTCAAAGACAACTAACGTTAATTATCCGTTGCCAAAACAACAAAATGAATCAAATTTCCAATAGTAACTAAGTTTTGGATGCATCTTCATACTCAAATCCCTATTTGATTTCACCATCTTCTTTGTTGGTTCTTCCTCATAGATCAAATCAATTTTTTCACAAAAAAAGAACAAAACCATCCACATGGATAGATAGATAGATGGATAGATAGATTAATTAGAATAATTATCTTACAAATTCGGAGAGAATATGCAAATTTACAAACCAAAAACATGTTTCATTATTCACATGGGAAATGGCTAACAATGTACCAATCTTTGATTAAAGCCTTTCATTTTCTTAATCGATTTAGTGTCTCGAAGAAAACAATGAATAAGCAAACAAATTAATTCAGTCTCTCATTTCACTTCAGCCTTGATTCTTTCATTTTGGTGTCAGATTTGACTTTTGAGATTTATTGAAAGAACTTGACAAACTCATAGCTAATGATTTGTCTAGTGGCAGCTTATAAGGGATGGGTAGGGGTCGATGTTTTACAAAAGGGTGGTGGTTGGAGGGTTGCTTAGAGTGTTGGGTTGGCGGGCTATGGTTCTTGAACTAATGGAGAGTAGAATAAGATAACAAGATGAAAAGGAAGGGCGGGCCTATGAGACATTACTTTGTCTTGAACATGGGAGCCAAAGTTCTTGCTATCAAGTTGAGAACACGGCAAAACAACTTAGGGCTAGTACCTCATCATTGCTAATGACATGAAAAAATGGGAGATAGCTTTACGGCGGATAAGGTGAGTACTTCATGCTAGTGATAGAATGTGAATCGAGGAAGCCAAGGAGGTGAAGCTTGAGAAGGTGAGGTCTTCCTTTAAATCCTAGAGATGTTTGAGATTTGAAGTGAGTTCAACAGTTGCTTTTGTTTTGGGTGTAGGTCAAGGTGGATTAACTGATGAGAGGTATATGACAATGTTTAATGTTAGTAGTGGTGGTTAGATGCAAAAGATTAAGGAGAGAGAAAAAGAATGGTTTAAGAGATCTATACATATGAAAAGGAGGAGATGAAGGGCGATTAAGAAATTTTTAAAAAATATATTTTGATTAATATTTTTGGTCGACTAATAGAATATTATATTGAATTTGTACGGAAGGACATCTTCAACTCAATTCAACTTAGCTAAGCCTTGATTTCAAGTTAATTGGTGGTCAGTTCTATGGATTTGTTTTTTCTACTCAGCGTGATCTAGAGCTACATTTTTTGAAAGATGTAAGGGCTCTAAATCATTTTCAATTACCATCATCCATGTGAGTTTAGGCCTATTTATCCCATTTTTACTTATGTATATTCTAATGTGCTCTACTTTTCTAATGGGTGCATCTAAAAGTTTACGATTCGTATGCGTAAGCCACCTTAGTCTCGTTTCCCTCAACTTGTTCACGATCAGGACAACTCCAACTTTATTCCTAATACACTCATTATGAACTATATTCATTATAGTATGACCACTCATCCATCTTAGCATTCTCATATCCGCCAGACTAATATTGGAGACTTGTGCACCTTTATCGTTGGCACTCACTCTTATTGCAATGCGATAAAATTTTTCTATCACAGAATACACCTAATGCATTTGTCCATTTCGTTTATCTCGTTTTATTTCGATGGACAATATCCTACTTACAAGCCACATTTTCGTGCAGGACTAAGGTTAAGTATTTGAAGTGTGTGTTTTGAGGTATAACTACTTCTAATCACAGTTTATGTTCTCTTTACTAATATTCTCACTTAGCCTATAGTGCATGTATTCAGTTTTACTCCTTATTTTAAAACTCTTTATTTCTAATATACACTCTAATTGCCTATTGACATCTGCCTAAGTCTCATCTATTAACACTATGTCATCAATAAATATCATATACCAAGGAATGCCATTTTATATATCCTTTGTTAATTCACTCATGACTAAAATGAAAAAATAAGAATTTAATTCTGACACTTGGTATAGTCCAATTGTGATGGAAAAGTCTCTTGTATTTCCTTCAACTCTATGTACACTAGTAACCATCATACATGTCTTTTATTACTTTAATGTATCTGACACATTTTTGCTGTTTAATGCCCACCACAACACATCTCGTGGTACTCTATCATAAGCTTTCTCTAAATTGATGAATGCCATATGCAAATCTTTCTTCATCTCTTTATAATTCTCCATTAAGTTTTTGATAAGAAAGATTACTTCCATGGTGGATTTACTTGTCATAAAATCAAATTGGTTGGCTAAGATAGATGTACAATATCAAATGTGATGTTCCACAACTCTCTCCCATAACTGCATAGTGTGGCCCATAAGCTTAATCACCTTATAGTTGGAGCAGTTTTGGATGTCTTCTCTGTTTTTAAAGATCGAGACTAAGATGCTCTTTTTTCATTCGTCTAACATTTTTTTATAAACCAAAATTTTATTAAATAAATGAGTTAACAAAGCTATCCCTGCGTCCTTTAGCCATTTTCACGCCTCAATAAGGATCCCATCAAGATCACATGGTTTGTCCCTTTTCATTATTCTCAAAGCTTCTTTAACTTCTAAGAACTTAATTCTCCAAGAATAGTTCACATTTTTCTCTATACAGTCCCCACCTATAAGATTTTTATTATAACTTTCATTAAAGAGACCCTTAAAATAGTTCTTGCACCTTTTCTTCATATCCTCCACCAAAATCTTATCATTTTTATTCTTAATACACCTAACTTGATTTAGGTATTTAGATCTCCTTTTCCTCCGAGCTAATTTCTAGATATCCTTTTCCCTTTCTTTAGTTCTTAATTTCTCTTACAACTTCTCATAAAACTGAGCCTTAGCCTGACTCACTGCCTTCTTTGCTTCATTTTTTTGCTATTTTATACTTCTCATAAGTATGTCCATTTTCACATCTACTAGTTTTTTATACCATTATCTCTTATTATTTATTGCTTTTTAGATCCTCTCGCTCCACCACCACCCCTCTTTTGATGATGGACCCTGTTTTTTAGTCTCTCCAAGCACTTTTCTACTTACCTCTTGAATTTTTATACTCATATCTGGCCACATCGTATTTTTCCACATTTGGATCCTACGTTCTCATATTTCTCAATTCATTCCAAAATTGTTTACACTTCTTCCCTTTTAGCTCCTATCATTTAATCCTAGTAAGGGCATGTTGGGATGGTCTTTTAGATTGTCACTTGATCTTGACATCTAAGACCCATAACCTCTGTTGAGCTATTAAAGCTTTGTCTACAATAACTTTGCAATCCTTACACAATGCTTGGTTTTACTTTTTTGTGAGAACGAAGTCAATTTGGCTTTTGTCATGCCCATTTTTAAAGGTTAGTAAATAATTCCCTTTGGACATAATAGGTATTGGCCAATATTAGGGCATAAGCCACTGCAAAGTCAAGGATGCTTTTGATCTCCTTATTTCTACTTCCAAAATCACAACCTCCATTTATTTCCTCAACGCCACTTTTATCTCAACCTATATGGCCATTTAAGTCCCACCAATGAAGATATTTTTTTTTCATTTAATATGTTTTTCATGATATCATCCATGTCCTTTCAAAATCTTTGTTTTCTCACTGTTTAAACCCATTTGTGGTGTATATGCGCTAACCATATTAAACACTTTACTTTCTTAAACTAGCTTAGCTACAACGATTCATCTCCCACTCTCCTCACCGATACAACAGTATCCCTCAATGACCTATCTATGGTAATGCCTACTCCATTTTTGTTTCTCTCTCGCCCTATGTGCCACAATTTGTACCTTTTTCCGACTTCCTTACTTTTTTCTCTTAATATTCACCTTTTTCTTCTCCATTGTGTCTACTAGTTCCATTAGCCTACCTATAAGGGATCTTATATTCCATTCCATGTATCTATCATAATTCTAGTTTCTACTCATTATGTCTCTACCTTCTCCTATAATGGTATCGATTTGCTCTGTTACCTATGCTACCCATACTACTGCTATTGTTGTTACTATTACTGTTACTATGGGCTAGCTTCTTTGCCAACATCTGCCCATGATTCAAGAACTTTGCAAATTTAGCACCACATCCAAGTGCCGACTTTTATATAGGGTGTCGCAAGTGGGGAATGCCTTAATGTTTATCTCAATATTTGTTGAATCTATATTTAGGTTTTTGGCAAATTTTTATGTTGATTGCTAAACTACAGCAACTCTTCTCTTTCCTCTGGGCTTGGGACTGACTAGACATAATGACTCATGTCTAGGTGGAGTTGGAAGTATGTTTTAATATAATAAAATTAAATTATGGGGACGTTTTAGTATAGTATATATAAAAGTGGAGGGTTAAGTAGTCTAATGTGGCAAAACTTAAGGAGTCAAAATTTTTTTTTGGATGATTTACAAAGATTTAGTTGAGTGGGCTCGAGGTGAGACTTGTTAAAGAGAGTACGTCTCTTTGTAGCCTTTCTTTGTACACTTAAGTTTCATTCATGAATTTTTTTAGATGTATGTCACTTTTTTATGTGCTATTTTACTAGAAATAAACTTTGGACTTCACCTTATTAGATCATAATGTATCCTTTATTATGATGATTACCCTTTTATACATTTCATTTTGGGGTTCTGGGCTCTCACTCTCTCTTTGATACATCTTGATATATACTTCTAATTTATCCTACATCTTCACATAGTTCTTGATGTATTTCATGCTTGAATTGATTTACAAGCATTCCTTCTTGTGGATGTGTTGGTGTTATATATTATTTATCACTGGCACACGTCATCTAAGCCATTATGATTGTCTACTCTTCCTCTTCGTTCTGTCTATATCATTCTCTGGGAATTATTTGCTTTTAGTGCAATCTCTCTGATGACTAAAAAAACTCTACATCTACAAACATTGATGTGAATGTTAAATCAAATAAAGATTTCAGGCATCACATCTAGGATTTAATTGGATCTACGATTAATTACATCACACGACTAAAATGAATAAAATCTCATAATAAGTATTGGAAACTTATTTAAAATAATCCAAAGACTCTAAGGAAATAACTTCAAAACTTTCCCAATCCTTTGATGATTTGGACTTCCCAAGAAAACTAAGGGGGAATTAACCTAAACCAACAAAGGTACCAATTAAACCTCCAAAATAAAGATAAATATTCCTAAAGAAATCCATACTGATTTTTCAGCAAAGTCAAAATTACAAAATTGCCCTTGAGACTTAAAAGTACTAGACAAGCAACTTTTCTATTTAAATAAACTTACAAATATATTTCTATAAGGATTTGAAATAATTTCTCCAATAAACCCTGTATTATATTTGGACTGTAATGTTAAGCTTGAGTCTTTGAATTTATTTGTCTGCATCCTGACATCAAATATTGATACAATTCATTCTAGAATAAAATAGTTCACACAACTCTTGGATGATTACAGCAATTCTTGATACTATGTGTTATCAATTCTAGAATCTAGAATCTATGAAGGATGTGTATTTTCCAAGTTGTTCCTACCCTTCTTTCTTATGATCTGTCATAAAGTTGATGAAGTGCATCTTAATGGCACAATGGGTTGTGTCTTGATAATTTATGAACTTATGTTAAGTGCTAAGATGAATTTATGAAGATGATGTTGTGGGGGCAAATTCCAGCAATGCTTCTTTTCTTTTCTTTGTTCTTTTGTTTTTCTTTAGTAAGTAATTATTGACAAATTCGATTAGAAATCCTGATAGCATCTGTGCCAAAAATAAATAAATAATTAAATAAATTAAAAGCACCTAGAGAAGGTTCCACACATATTGTTAGGGTGCGCAAAGCATAATTACAAAGTAATATGCTGCTTCACTTTCAGTATGAACTGGATGGTATGCTTTTCTTTCTTTGGTAAACTACCAAATTCTTCTGTAATGTTTCAGTTAAGGAAATTTCTTCCTCCTCTATCATTCTTTGTTCTCTCTGTGAATGTTTCTCTCATGTCAAAGGATATGCGATATGGCCAAAGTAGCTATACTTCGGAGAGAGAATGATAATATGATTGTGATCCAACAAGAGTGCTTTTATCTTTATTTCTCTTCATCTTTATCCCCATTCCCCACACGTAGAAGAATTAGTTTGGATAAATACTTATTCATGACGCTTTTGGACACTTCACATGGATCCCTTTACTTTCTTGCTGATGTGGCAAATCCTAAATAATTACAACCCTGCCACTGGTAATGCTCGAGTCACCTTATGGTGAGTTTTTACTGAAACTTTCTTCCCTCAGGAAGATGCTCCAGTGTTGCATATTGTCAAGTGAATAACTGTTTCTGTTTTCATAGAAGTTTTATCATAATATCTCTGCGGCATGCAAAATGGTTGCGGAGAAAAATAACTTTTCTTGCGGCTCTAAGAAAAGATGAAGCACCTTGTTTTTCAGGACATCTTGCAAAATTAATAGAAAGTTCTAAATATCTTTAAGGGGATTGTAATTGTTTTTTATTCATCAGTTGGATTGAATATTTTGGGTGACTGTATGTTCAGATACATGGAGAAAGGATGTTAGACCTCATGAGATTGAAGACGCCATCAACAGTTCAGCGCCTGGGAAACTTAGGGTTATATCTGTCTCTGAGGTATTAATTGTTCAAAACTTGAGGACCTGATTATTCGTTGATCACTGCAACTAGAAAATTGTGTTTGTTTAATAGCTATTTTTGCATACTAATAAAGATTTGCAACTTATTGTAGGTTTCACGTGCATTCCATTCTAATTTTTCTGCCAAATGGAGGCGCTATTTGTATATTTTCCCACTTAATGAGGGAGAAGGAAAGGAGCATCTTGACAATTTTAGTTCTGATAACAAATATGATGAGCAGAGACATGGATACGATGAACTCAACAGTAATGATAATGTTGGTAAATCATTATTTAATAGTGATAAGGATGAGCCTGAAAGTGCAAAGAAACCTAGGACATTCAGTATATTCAGGGTTAACCAGCTTTTACAACAGCTTGAAGGGAAGTCATTGTCATACAAAATATTTGCACGAGATACTAAAGCTTCAAGAAATGTGTAAGAATTTGGGAGAAATCCATCTTGCCCTGCTTTCTCATTCAATAGTGCTGTTTGGATTAGTCAAAGTTTCTCATTAATACAGTTAATATTGGATTTTGTCTCTTCATCTTGAAATATTTTTAGACATAGAAATCATAAAGAAAATCCTAGATTGTTGATTAAAAATATTTTCTGACGTTACATTTTTCCATGTCTTTGCACTCACAATCTGCACCATTATATCTTAGCATTGTCTGAATGTACCTCAGAATATGGCATCTCAAGAATCCTTTGCACCCACCAGTAAAGGTTGGTTAATGGAATGTTCAAACTCGCATTCATAGTTCTCCTCTCAATTTGGAGCTGTATATTTAGCTAGATGATAGCTATACCATTTTGCCTTGTTCTTGTAGCAGGTCTCAAAAAAATCATACTACACTGACTTGTGCAGCTATTGCTTTTAATTGGACATGGCTTAAGATTATTTGCTTGAACTCAAAAGTTTCATATGGTTGTGAATAGACAACCCTGCCGAAGTTCATGAGTACCCATAATTTATGGAAGAAAGTGCACTAAGATCTCCCTCTTTTTTTTTCCCCTTAAAGGAAGTTCTCTGTTCTATATTGTAAGAACTGCTGAATCTTTTATGCTCTGATTCTTCGTCTGTACCTATTTGCTTCTTTACTAAATTTGCTATGTTAATTGGGATCTAGTTTTTGTTTTCTTATCTTCTTATGTTCTCTCTTTGTGTGTGCGTGACTGTGTGTCTGCTTCCTCCCCATTAATATTTCATTAAATCTTACAGCATGTATCATAGATTGCTGATATTTGCATTAATTCATTTTTGCGTTCCATCAATTTGATAGACAATAGTATCTATCTTTCTTTTGCAGAGGTCCACCAACGGAGTGCTTCATATATCATGCCCGGGCCACAGAAGCCAGATTACCATGTCCAGTAAATATTTTTTTAACTAAAACTCATTCTTGCAGAATTATATTCCTTCTTTGTGCCCCTGTATTATTTACATGGCTTTGACTTTCAGCTTTCCTTGACGTCCATCAATATGTCCATGTACTTCTTAATATGCATTTGTCTAAACCTGTATGTTGTCATTGTATGTTCCTCATTTACATGTGGTTTTCAGTGAACTATATCCTCAACTCTCATGGATTAAGCCTGTTTAAATGGTTCCTTATTAGTATGTTATCTTTCAGCAACAGAAATTTTACTAAAGTTAAACAATAAAACAAACTCATGGTGAAAAGCACCTGATGAAATAAGAGCACCTCTCACAGCCCTTTCAACTGTAATAGAAGTTACACCAAGTGATAAAAAGAAACAGCACTTTAATGATCACCTCTGTCCTGCAGACACAGCAAAAGCTCTATTGAAAGAAAATGACTGAAGTAGTGATGTTCTCGCCATATGATAAGTTGCTATAGACTGCTAGTCAAAAAAATTAACAATAATGTCAGTGTTAACTGGTGTTATTTGTCTGTGGGACTGCATTGTGGGAACATGTTTAGGTCAATGTGTACAAAAATTGATGACAAGTTATGAACAATAATCAAGGAGGGGATGATGTCTTGTAATAAAATGAAACTAGAGCAGCCCCCAATGAATTATGGACTACGAAGCACTGACACTTCCTGGGGATTGACATTTGCATATTAGACACACTGGGACACATATGGGACATGCTGGAAAACGTGTCTTTTATTTATTTTTCTTTTTTTTTTTTCCAATGCTGGGAACATTTCACAGACACAATTTGGTGTCAAATTTTAAAAAACAAAAAGTTTTTTTTTAAATATCTCAAAATGTTGGGTCAAAGACAAGAAAAAAACAGAACTTGTTAGACCCTAGCCGCTCGGCAGTTCTGTTTCTCTCTCGCCACTATTTTTTTCCTCTGGCAGAATCCTAGCAGCTCTATCCCTATTGTTTGGCGCTTCTATCCCTGATGCTTCAATGTTATTTATGTATATTTGCAATATATATATATATATAAAAAATTTGTCGTGTCCCATTATATTCGTATCTCACTTTTTCAGAAAATGCTGTTTCTTATACCCGTGTGCACATCTCTGTCGGTGCAGCATATATTATGAATATTCCAATATTTAAATTGAAATTAATATTGGATGTCTTTTGCTTCACTTCCTTAATTTGAACGTAGAAATGTACTGGGTTTCAAAGTTTCAGTACAAAGAAAAATAGTAAGCACTTATTAAATCTTCATCGATTGGACATGGCAGTCTATTGGATCAACATCATTGGTAGGGAAAAACGAAAACTTCTTAAATATTTTTGCATATTGCATTCAAAATTGTGTTAAGTATATATATGAAAATGCCTACATGTATCTTTTTGGTTTTACTTCTCATAACTGATGCTATTATTTAAGACTTCAATTCTCTGTCCTTGGTTGAGGGCCCTTCTCAACCCTGTAAAAAGAAAGTGAAATGGAAAAAGAAATTTGATTTAAAATCAAGAAATAAAACTAAAAAGAATGTTTAACCGAACAAATCAATTGAAGTTTGGTTTTCAATTATAAATTTGTTCCTGGGCTTTTCTCCATCCCTCTCCCCAACTTGAGGTTATAGATAGATAGTTCAACCTTATGAATGACTTTGAGTAGGTGTTTTTGAGTGTTGGCTAATAGCACTGTTATTTTTGTAGGAGCAGGGGGAAGGAAGAAAAGTGATGTGTGTTGAGCTGGTTGCTAATAGGTTTCTCCGCAAGGTTTTTACTTGTACACTTGTTAGCATATTCATCTAATGAAATTTGAAATGCAGAATATCAACATTTTTGTTTAGTAATACATTTTGAAGCAATTTTTACATGGGAAGAGGTTCTGAGATGATTAATTGATTGTTTGGAATTGTTCCGCAGCTAATTTGTCCACTAACTAGAGATCAGCCTTCTTTTTGTGTGTGTATATATACATGCAGCTGTTGTTTAGGTTCTCTAACAATTCTTAACATTATAGGACTTGGTTTTCTGCTGTCCTGAGTTTTCGTATTTCTATGTTCAATGTTTTCTAACCTGTTTTCATGTGTAATTTTAGATGGTCCGAGTTCTCGTGGCAACATCAATAAGGGAAGCAGCTGCAGGTGCGGAAGATGATGCATTACTGAAGCTGATGGAAGCTTCATGTAGGCGTGCTAGTGCTCCACCAGCACCTCCAGATGGGCTTTGTCTTTTTGATGTAGGATACACTGAATTTGATCCTAAAAACCGTATTATCCCATGAAGTATACTTGATGCTATATTAACATCAACTTTTGCTTCTCATTCTTAAGAGTATTTTTTGAACAGAATTAGGGATCCTCATAGGAGTTTGATAGTTTTCCACAACTAGAGATTTGTGTGGAAATGGATATTGTGAGAATCTCTTCCACGGAAATGGATCTTGTAAGATGACCTACGTAGTTGATCAATTTGTCGTTTCAAAGGAGTTTAAACCATGAGCAAACCAAACCAACCTAAAGGTGTTAATACATGCATAAATATATTACATAATGCATAGAATGAAACTTGTTAGTATTAAATAAATAGTGAAGCTCTTCAAGTTAAGCTTTGTAGAGCAAACATAATGGAAAAACAAAAATTTTAAATGTACAGGATTCATACAATTTGATTAAATCAATAAAAATGATGTGAAAATCTACCAATTCGAATAACAAAAGCACATATATTGGCAGGCAGAGAGGGAGTTTACTTCAATAATACTCTACCTCAAGTTTGAGGTCATATCTAAATGTCACCAAAAGATAATTGCCCTTTGTCGATATCTACACAAACAAACTACATCCAACATGTATAGTGTGCTAATACTAGGGTTTGCGTGACCCTCTCTTTTAAGGGTGAGAAAATTTATGAAAAAATGTCGCAAAATCGAACCCAATTGATTTTGTTCAATATTTTCAGTTCGGTTTATATAGCTTGTTAGTTTGATTTGATTTATAAAGATATTAAAATTTCTATTTTCAGTTGGTTCAATTTCATATGTTGGAAAACTGATAAAACTAAATAAACTGACGGTAAAAAAGACGTAATTTAATAACCCTAAATCTAGCTATCTGCTTGCATGTAGCCATTCCTTTCCATTTCACCTAACCCATCAGCTCCTCTCTCTCTCTCTCTCTCTCTCATCACTGTGTCTTCTTCGTTCCTTTTTCATGTCACCTAATCCAGTCATTCCTCTTTCCCTTACTATGTCTTCATTCCTTTTCCATTCCACCAATCCCAGCCACTCTCCTATCTCGTTGCTGTCTCATCATTGTTATTCATTGAGTCATCGTCATCAATGCTTCTCTCACTCTCACTAGGTTTGTTGTATCTAAATTGAACCTTTCCATTAGCTTATCTTACCTCCCACCTAATAGCTAGATCATCATATTTATCGCTCGTCGATGCCTTTCTGACGACGTAAGACTTATATGATTTTGACCTCAGTTTCTTGATTGAGAATTTCTTCTTCTTCATCTTCTGCTTAGGTGGTATTCAGTTGCTAGAGTTTCTTGAAAATAAGTCTAATTTTAGGTTCAAGATTGCTTGATGAATGCAACAAATTGGCTTGGGGATTGATGAGAATGGTGGTTTTAATGGTGAAAACACAAAACCAAAATAATACGGTGATGGTTTTAATTCTTGAAATGGTGGTTTTAATGATTGAAATGGGTCTAATTCTGCATTGATGTAAATGTAGAGTGCACATGTGGATGATTTTATTTAATTGAATTAGAAATTCACCTTCTCTCATGCCATTACAATATCTATTAATTTTTATTTAATTGAGTTCTATCCTCAAATTTTGGTTTTTGGATTCAAATATAAGCCTGATGATTCTTTTTTTCTTTTACTTTTTTTCTAGAATAATAATGATCATTAGGGTTGGAGTATGCCTTTATTTTAAGCAAAGCAAAAATACAATTCATTCAATAAAGCAAGTTGGCACACACTAAATCTTTAATAATTAATTATCTTTATTAGTGATTTTTTAAAAATGATTTGAGTTTGATTTGACTGTTGGTGTTTTGTTTCATGAGTTCAGCTGATCTCATGCATATATTGCACACACTGAAATCTTCAATGGCCAAGACTAATCTTTACTAGTTTGTTTATTTTAAAGTATTTTATCAACTAATTGATATGTTGTGTTTGCTAAAATTAAAATGAACACTATATGAAATTTATCAACTAATTTATTTTTTATTTCCTATAATGAACACTATAAAATTTCGGTTAATTCGGTTTGTATGGATTTTTGAATTGTTTAGTTTAAGTTAGGCAGTTTTCATAAATTTTTGGTTCGGTTCATTTTATATATGTTTTATGTCAATTAATTCAATTTGGTTTATTTGAGTTTTTAAAGATTTTCTATTTGATTTTGTTGAAATTCCAACTAAGTCAGTTTGTTTGATTTGGCCTAAAAATACCTTCAAAATTGTTTGAACTGACCGATTGCTCACTCTGCTCTCTTTTAGAGTTTTTTTTGAAGGAAACGTGAATACACATTTTCTTACTTAGAAAATGTCAAAAAAACATGTATTTCTTTGTGTGTGTGTGTGTGTGTGTACCATTAAAATATTTATGTCAACTTTGTATCTTAAAAAATACAAATAAGATAATATCATATTCTGTTTTTACTTTTAAAATGAAATAGATATCTAAATAATTTATATAATATCTCTAATTATCTTAATTATAAATAAAATAGTAAAACTCAATTTCGTCTTGAGTCTATTCTATGTGTGCAACCCTGTAAGTTCTCATAATAGTAGTAGTTGCCCAAAATCTATTTATAACCCACAAGTTATAAGTGGTCTCTAACAAGACATTATAACTGCCTAAATTATGTGAAGGTCAATAATTTGATCTAACCTATTTTACAAATAGTATTATAATCTTTTGTCAAATAGGAATCATGTCATCCTTATACAGTTTAATTCTTTTTCGATCTTCAAGTAAGACTGATGTAAAATGACATTGCTAACTTTTATCAATTCATTTTTTATATGGTCATATAATCTTTTTAGTCTAACTTATTGAGAGGCCCAGAGATATATTTCTCATAAATATATGAAAGAAATTCATTCCCAATTATTCATAATTCTTTATATGATTTACTTCATGTCCAATATCAGTATGCATAATCATCTTGTTAATGATAATATTAGATTATATCAAAACCTTAAATTATCATATTGGAATCTATGATGAGTTTTACGTCAGAGGATTAAATTAATATTATTATCTGCAAATCACTTATGACTATTTTTTCATGTAGTGTTCTCATAGCGGATCGGTTCAATACAATATTTTTTAAACATTGTATCTATGTATTTGACTTCATATCTCATATCCATGACCTGTAAAACATAGTCATCAATTAAAAAACATATTAATTTTTATTCATTATTATCTCACATTAATGACCAACAATAGACAATTTAAAATAAAATTCTTTACACTTAAGAGTTTTACTATTAAGTCACAAACTTGATGATTTTAAGTAGAATTAACTATTCATGAAATTTATTATTTAGCCATAAACTAAATATAAAATAAATATTTAATAAAAATGCAACAATGATATTAATAAAAATATCTATTACAAGAATTGGCCTAAGGCACATAACTAACAATCTCCCACTTGCACTAGGCCCAATAAAAAATGTTTCTAATACCCATTGACCTAGAATGACTCTCATGCTTTGGCTGTGATAGTGGTTTGGTGAATGGATCAACGATTTTATCATTGGTTGGTACTCTACATATCTTTACATCTTCCCTCTCAATGATCTCTCGAATGAGATGAAAATGCTTGTGTATGTGTTTAAATCGATGATGTGATCTTGGTTCCTAAGCCTGTGTTATGGCTCCATTATTATCACAATATAGATCTACTAGATTGGAAATGCTAGGAACAATATCCAGTCTAGTGATAAATTTCTTGATCCAAATAACTTCATTAGCTACTTTTAAAATAGCTATATACTCAGCTTCTATTATAGAATTGGCCACAGAATCTTGCTTTGAATTTCTCTAATTCATTACACCTCCATTCAAACAAAACACATAACTTGACTGCAATTGAAAGTCATTCTTTTCAAACTGGTAACTAGCATCTATGCAACCACTTACAACCACCTCATATTTCTATCCTCCATATATTAAGAATGCATCCTTAGTCCTTTTCAATTATTTATGGATATTCTTAATTGTTATCCAATGACTTTCACCTATTCTTAATTGTACTCAATGTATATGAGACATTAGGTCAAGTATATAACATGACATACATGATAGATCTAAGAGCAGAAGCATATGGAATCTTACTCATGCGTTTTCACTCATCTTGTGTCTGTGGAAATAAGTCTTGCTAAGAGTTATGCCATGTGACATTGGTAAGAATCCGCTCTTGGAGGATTGAAAACTGAACCTATTAAGTACCTTATCAATGCATGTACTCTAACTTAGGCCAATAAGCCTTTTAGATATATCCTTATAGATCTTAATGCCTAAAATGTAGGCAGTTTCACCTAAGTCTTTCAAAACATTTCCCTAACCATAATTTAACATTTTATAAGGTAGGGATATCATTTCCAATGAGCAATATGTCATCAACATATAATACAAGGAAAACTATTGTGCTCACACTAATTTTCTTGTAAATACAAGGCTCATCTTCATTGTTGATGTAACTAAACTCTTTGAATGCTTCATCAAAGCGAAAATTCTAACTCTGAAAAGCTTGTTTCAATCCATTAATGGATCTCTAAAGATTGCAAACCTTTCCAAAATTCTCAACATTAACAAAACCTTCTGTTTGTATCATATACACATCCTCAAGAAGATTTTCATTAAGAAATGTTATTTTGACGTCCATTTACAATATCTTATAATCATAGTATGATGTTATGGAAAGAAGAATTCAAATGGGTTTAAGCATAACAACTAATGAAAGGTTTCATCATAGTTTATACCAAGTGTTTGCTTATAACCTTTCGCAACCAACCTTTCACTATAGGTATGCACATTGTCATCCATGTTTGTTTTCTTTTTAAAAATCCATTTACACCCAATAGTTTTTAAACCATTAGATGGATCATTCAAAGTCCATACTTGATTATCATATATAGATTGCAATTTAGATCTCATGACCTGTAGCCATTTCTCAAAGTCTAGACTATTCATAATCTCTTAATAGGATGTGGACTTAATTTGGTTTACAAGCATCACTTCATTATTGTCAGTTAAGAGAAATCCATATCTTTCAGGTCTTAAACATGTTTTTATAGACCTTTTTGGAGTTTGTATTACTTATACATGACCAATAATTGCTTGTGAATACTATTGAGATTCTATAAGTGGTTCAATGTTATCTTATGGTTCTCAAATTTCTTTGAGTTAAACTTTACTCCTATTGGTTCCTTTAGAAATGAACTTTCTTTCCAAAAAGACATCATTTCAAGCAATAAACACTTTATTCTTAGAAGCATTGTAGAAGTAATATCCTTTAGTTTCTTTAGGATATCCCACAAAATGACATCGGTCTAATTTGGATGCTAATTTATCTGAAATTTGATGCTTCACATAGGCATCACAACCCCAAATTGTTGGAAAAAATAAACTGGGAGATTTCTTAGTCCATATCTCATATGGTATCTTTTCAATCGTCTTTGCCAGAACTTTATTTAGTATGAATGCAATAATTTCCAAGGCATACCCCGAAAAGGAGATTGGAAGATTTATCTGACTCATCATAGATAGAACCGTATCTAGTAAGGTTTAATTTGTTTATTCGGATACACCATATCACTGTGGTGTTCCTAGTGAAGCTAATTGTAAAACTATCTCACAATCTCTAAGATGATCAAAAAATTCTTGGCCTAAATATTTACCTCTTCGATATGATTGAAGTGCTTTAATATTTTTACGAACTTGATTTTGTACTTCATTTTTGAAAATTTTGAACATTTCAAAAGATTCAAATTTATGTTTCATAAGACAGATGTGTCATACCTACTATTATGAAAGTGATAAAATGTTGAAAACCTCCTCTAGCATTTGAACATAATGGTCCACATACATTGATATATATTAGGCCCAATAAATCATTAGCCCTTTCATTATGCTCTATGAAAGGGTTTTAGTCGTTTTGCCCAATAAATAAGATTCACATGTTTCATATGATTCAAAACCAAATGAATTCAAAGTTCATGTTGTTAGAGTTTTTTATATGTGTTTCTTATTTATGTGGCCCAAACAACAATGCCAGAGATAGTCAAAATTTGAGTCATTGGATTTATGCTTCTTGGAATTAATATTATAAATGGACTTCATGTGATTGTTTTCAAGATTTAAGACACAAAAACCATTCGATGGATGAGCATAACCATAAAGCATGTCATAATAAGAAATTGAGTGTTTATTATTCTTAATAGTAAACTCAAAACCTTCCATGTCTAAACAAAAAATAAAAATAATATTCCTACTCAAAGCAAGTATATAATAACAAATTTTCAATGTCAAAACAAGTCCACTAGGTAAAGCTAACTTATGAGTTCCTACGACTAAGGCAACAACTCTTGCTCCATTCGTAACTCGTAGGTTCACCTCGCCCTTAGCCAAAGATCTACTTTTTTTAGACCCTACACATTGTTACAAATGTGAGATCTACATCCAATATCTAATACCCATTATTCAAAACTAGATAAATTGAACTTTATAATATGGATACCTAGAATAGTCACCTAATCCCTTTTCTTTTTCAAATCATCCAGATAGAGCTGACAATTTCTCTTCTAATTGCTCGACTCATTGTAGAAATGGCATGCTCCGTCTTTTAGAAGTTTAAGGTTAGGAATAGGCTTGGACTTCTTTAAGTCCTTTGCAACCATCTTGTTTCGTTTTCTTTTTCTTTTCTTTTCCATACCTTTCTTTTATTGACCATCAAAACCTCATTGGTGTTATTCATGATGTTTTATTCAGCAGCCTTGAACATCCCATGCAATTCAAAAATAGTTTTATCTATATTATGCATGTTATAATTCATGATGAACATATCATATACATTAGGCAAGGACTGGAGAATGATGTCAATGACCAACTCTTAACTAATGACAAGACCAAGGTTCTAAAAGAGTTCAAGATGACCCTTCATCTTTAGAATATGAGGACTAACTAAGCTATCAGTAGCTAACTTGCACGAGAGTAGAGCCTTAATTGTATTAAACCTTTCAATTTAGGTCTTCTCATGGAACATTTCCTTGAGATGACCAATCGTAGTACAAGCCTCTATTTCCAATAATTGCTTTTGAAGCTCTACTTCCACGCTATCAAGCATAAGACAAGTGACATCTATTAAGCCATTTAGATGCTTAGTGTAAGCATCTCTTTAGGCTCTAGGAGCATTAGCAGCAGGTTCTACGAGGATAGATTGATCTAAGGCATATTCCTTCCTTTTTTTGCTTAAGAATAATTCTCAAGTTTCTACACTAGTCTAGAAAATTAGTCCCATTCAATTTATACTTCTCAAAGATCGATTGCGATGACAAATTAGAGGTGTTGTTTGAATCCATAATCGACAACAAAGATATATAAAGTACACTTAGCATTTTATCAAACATTAACTCCTACTCAATTTTATCAAATCATTCATCCTCAAATTACAATTTATACCAATTGAAATATTTAATGGGCTAAGATCCATATTTTATCTAATTCTAAGTAAGCTTTGGCTTATCACTTAACATTTGGCTATTTAGGTAGATAATACTTTATCAATTATATCTTATTTAACTCTTAGATAACTATAGGATATTGGCATAACATGTCACGAGTTATCCCATCTTAAGCCCTAGGTTTAAAATTGTTTTGATAACCTAGTTAAGTCTAACCATTTCAAACTTATGGATATCGCCATTATCCATCTTTTCTTACTAAGATGGCTTCATATACTTTACTTTGGCAAAACCTATATTTATGAATCAAAGTCTTGACAAGTGTTTGAGATATGGTAGGCATTTTCATGACTTAATTTTATTGAAAAATTTTACTATTTTCATCATATTATGTATTATTATATTACTCTCATACACCACATACATTGCATCATAAACATTCGTGCACAATAACGAAAATGAACGTGTCATAGCATGGCTCTTAGTCTTGATTAATCTTCATAAGCTAATATGAAGATCAAAGGTTAATCTTATGGGTAAGTCTTCATCTCCATGGATTTACCCAAGTTGTCATCAATGGTCTCCACCTCATGCCTTGAAGATCACCATCTTGTGTCGTGAGAATCACCATCTTGTGCCTTGAAGGTCTCCATTTCAAGTTGCAATTTACATAATAGTAATCTATACTATTCCATTGTTATTAATAAAATAAATGTTTATTATTGGCCCTTGAGCACTAAGAAGAGGGGTTTAATTGGTGTGAATCTAAAAAATTTGAAGGGAGGATAAAGTGTTTAGAGATTGGAAAAAAAGTAGAAAGAAAGAACATATAATATTTATAATGGTTTAGGTGTTAATGAACCCTATGTCCACTCCCCAATTCTTCATAATGGGGCGTTTCACTAACTCAAAGTGGTATTTTCAAGCTCACACCAAACTTGACAATGTGTTTAATGGCTCACACGAAACCCTACAATTTGTGTTTCAAGGCTCACACAAAAATCTCACTCAAGTGTTTTTTACAAAGGCTCACACTTTAACCTATTACAAGTTAACAGCTAGGCTAACTCTCAAACCCAATTACACTGGTGTTTAATACTTACACCCAACAACAATAGCTCACATATAAAGGATAAGAAGTTGTGAAGTAAATTTGTAAGAGTTGGCTATAATCAATGAAATTCTCTTGCATTTATATATGTTTGGTGGAGTAATTATAGGCAACAGCTACTAAAGAGACATTACTAACAAACTATGCCTAAATCTCTAAGATAAGCTAGGAGGATTTTGCATTAAATGTCTGTCAGACCGATTTTATGGTTGTGACTGACATTTTGCAGTCATGAATTTTCAATTTACACTAGGAAGACCAAAATCATGGTAGAAAACCATGTTTTGTGTCTAACAGCTAGTCCACGTGGCGTGCTACTATTGGCGTTCCAAGAAATATAGTCGTTGTGTTTGTCTAACCAACTAAAAGTTATGGTCGTGATTAAGATCCTTTTTAGATGCGACAGGGACTGTGAATCCCTTTGTTTGGTGAGGAGAAATTACTTCCATGGGATGCAGTCTCGATAAGTTTTTCATCCTTGCGAAGTTTGATCTCCCAATTGTCATCTTGGACACTTGGCATGTTATGGTTGCAGACTGGGTTCCCTCCATTCATCTACAAAAGTCGCAGTCATGACTAAGAACGTAAACACCACCACGAATCTCTTTGTATGACATTCAAGTATTCCTTGGCTGGATCGCGGTTGTGATTTGCTTTGCGAATTCATCTGGTCTAAATCCATTCATCCTTATTGCAATGTTGCAGTCGCTATTTAGAAGTTTCTAACCGCGAATTTGGATGTCTTACTCAATGCTAGAGATTTAGACTTTCATCCAACTTTTAATGCAAACCTAACTTAAAAACTCCAAAGACAACACTTAAATAAGATATTAGTACCTATCAATCTTCATTGTCAAGATCAAAATAGGCATTTGACTTTGGTTTGACCAACCTATTCCAACATTTACAATAAAAATAAATGACACACAGGTCATATTTAAAAATTATAACCCTTGAAATAAAGCAATTAAAAAATCCAACCACATCGGTTTAAAGGGTCGTACCATGCACCATGCAAAAACACATAAGCAAGACATGCAAAATACAAAATAGATTATGGTAAGGCAATTTACATATTATATGAAGAATCCATTTTAGGTCAAGGGGCAGTGCCCCTAGCTGGGGTCCCGCTAGTCAGTTAGTTGGCGAGGTTAAGGAGCAGTGCCTATTGTAGGGGGTCAGGAGCAGCGCCCCCAAAAGGTAAATAATTTATCTTACTCATTTATATGAGTTACTACTTGAATTCTATTAGATTTAATCACTTAGATTAACAAATTTGTTCATAATAAAACTACTTAATCATTTTTTAACTCTTAAATAGATATATGGAATTTATAAATATATTCAAAACAGATTTCTCATTCAACGATTAAACTGACCCTTTAATAACAATCAATCTATTTGAAACTTATTATCATTGATAAACACTTAATAAATCTGCCATGATTAATAAGACGAAAAATAAAATACAAAGATCTTGTTAAATTTTATTAATCAAATTAATAACAGATCACAAGAATAGTAACCATGTTAATCAAATCAATGCTGTCAAATTCATTTAATTGTATTAAACCCTCAAACACATTAATCTAATTAATGATGTATTATTTTAATTTTCATGCACATTAATAAAATCACCCTTAAACTAATTTGTGTTACATTAAACCTTTTGAAACAATGTTCAAAACAATCCCACCCATGTTCACATAAATAATCTTTGTACACAAAACAATATCAAAATCAATTTAATTGAATTCGCAAGTGGCTTTGACACCATTATTAGGTTTTATAGAGCAAACAAAACAGAAAAACAAAAATTTTAAATGTACAAAACTCACCAAAGATCCATACAATTCGATTAAATAAAAAAGAAGGATGTGAAAACGTACCAATTTGAATAAGAAAAGCAGATCTGTTGGAAGGCAGAGATAGAGTTTACACCAATAACACCCTACCTCGAGCTTGAAGTCGGATCTAGATATCACTAAAGGATGATCGCTCTCTACAAGTATCCACACAAACAGACTACCTCCAAAATGTATAGTGTGCTAACATTAGGGTTTATGTGACTCTCTCTTTTAGTGTTTTTTGAAGGAAACATGAATACACCTTTTCTTACTTAGAAAACCCTAAAAACATGTGTGTGTGTGTGTTAACCATTAATGCCAACTCTGTATCTGAAAAAATATAGATAATATAATATTGTATTACGTTTTAACTTTTAAAACGAAATAAATATCTAAATAATTTAGATAATTTCTCTAGTTATCTTAATTATAAATAGAGATAGTAGTAAAATCCAGTTTCGCTTTGGGCCTATTTTATGTGTGCAACCCTATAAGTTCACATAATATTGGTAGTGACTCAAAACCTATTTCTAACCCATAAGTCATAAATGGTCTCTAGCAAGACATTATAACTATCCAAATTATGTGAAAGTCAATAATCCGACTTGAACTATTTTGTAAATAGTATTATAATCCTTCTGTCACTTTATATCTTAATTGAACATAAGACATGAATCATGTCATTTATACAGTTCAATTCTTTCTCGGTCTTTAAGTAGATTGATGTAAAAAACATTAATAACCTTTATCAATTTATTTCCACATAGTTAGATAATCTCTTTAGTCTAACTTATTGAGGGGCTCAAAGATATAATTCTCATAAATATAAGCGGGACAAATTCCTTCTTAATCACTCATATTTCTTTATATGATTTTCTTTATGTACAATATTTGGTTGTATAATCATCTTGCTAAAAATAATGTTGGACTGTATCAAAATATGAAGTTCATCGTATTGGAATGCATAGTGATTTTCATTTCAGAAGATGAAGTTAATACTATTGCATGAGAATCACTTATAACTATTTATTCATTTAGTGTTCTCATAGCGGATCAATCTAATATAATGTTTCTTAAATATATATCTATGTGTTTGACTTAATATCTTATATCCATGACCATTAATGATCAATTATGGACAATTTAGAATATAATTCTTTACATTCAGGGTTTTACTATCAAGTCGCATGCTTAATGACCTTATACAGAATTAACTATTCATATAATTTATTATTTAACCATAAACTAAATATAAAAGAAATATTTAATAAAAATACAACTAGAACATTAATAAAATATCCATTATAAAAATTAATCTAGGACACATAGCTAACACAAGTTTCTGAAGCAAGTCTTGGATGCAACGAGCTAGCTGTATTTGGAAATTTTGAAAAGTAAGTGATACCAAAGAGACTTGTTGAGAGTAAGAATGCACAAGGAAAGAAATGAGTTTTTTTTTCAGTGTAAAAGGGAGTTGTTCATCTTGAGACTCAGTAGCCTACCAAAATAAAAAAAAAAAAAACAAGACCAAAAGAGAAAGAAGGTAGTTTGTTTCATGAAAAATATTTTTCAGGAAAACAATTTTTGCATTTTTCTCTATTTGATACATTCAAAAAATTGGTGAATAGAAAATATTTTCTTGGTCAAAGAAAAACTAAGTCAATTTTCAGGAAAATGACTTCCTATTTTGAAAATGAAAAATCATTTTGTCAATTTTGACAAACTCATATAAATGAAAAATAAATCGCATAAACACTTGTATTTATTATAATTGATCATCATTTCCTATTGACACTTATAACCAGTTAATATCGACAATAATTGTCGGTGATAGACGAGACACACAAAAACAATTTTTTTAATGTATTTTTTATTATATTAAATAATAAATAATATAAATATGAAATATTTATTATTTAAATTTTATTACAATCCTATAAATTAAAAAAAAAAGTATATTTTTATAGTGTATTCCAAACATTAGAAAATTTGCTATTTAGAAAATATTTTTCTCAAAAAATATATTTATCAGAAAATATATTTTCAGATAAATTATTTAACGGACATATATAAGGTAAATAATTTCTGTATTTCCAAAGCTTTGGGTCTGTTCATTTGACCCCCCACCTTTATTTTATTTTTATTTTTGCTTAGTTATTCAAAACCCAAGTAGCAATAATATTAGGTTGTAAAAGAAAAGGGTTTTTTTTTTTTTTTTTTCAAGTCCGCTACAATTGAAAACTCATTTGAATTTCTTCACATAAAAACTCAGACTTATCAATGAATCGAAGAAAAAGACTCGTACCCGTTAATGGATTCCAACAAAAATGATTTTTTTTTTATTTTTTTTGACAGAAACTTGGATTTATTCGATAGATTCCAATAAAAATCGGTATATATACTGTCTTGGTAAAATCAAAGGAAAATAATACTATATTCATTGATGAAGATGAGAACTTTCATGATAAAAATGAAAATAATATATATATATAAGAAAGATTTTAGAAAACGAGGAACAACAATATCTATTGAGAAAAAATTATGAATTTCTCACAATACAAGTTAAAGAAATAGAAAGAGATGGTTGATACCTGTCAAAATTTGGATATAAAACTTGTATTTATTTATTTAATGATATTGAGATCCCGATTAGATGGGACTAGATTTATCTTTGAAAAGAAAATTTCCTTGTCATCGGGACAAGTAATTCAATCAAGCACTTATTTACGTTCCCTTTATTTTATGAAAATAATTTATTTATAAATAACATTTTTTTAGCTCAGAACATATATTTTAGTGTTTAAAATATATTAAAATATTTTCAAATTTACAACATTATAATAAAATTTAGACGAAAACATGTTTTATATAAATATATATATATATATATATATATATATATATATATATATAATAAAAAATAAAAAATCATAATGATTTCATCAATAATCATTGATCGCACTGGTCGATAATGAGTGTCGATAGTCAATGATAATCGATGATAATAATTATTCTAATATATATGAGTTTATATGATTAATTTTCATTTGGATAGATTTAATAAAATCTTTAAAATAATTTAGTTTTTCACTTATCAAGAAAATATTTTTTTATTGATCATTTTTTTTGGGCGCATCAGGTATCCGAAAATATGAATATTTTTTTATAAATATTTTCAACAAAACAAATGGAGTTTTAATAGAGAGTATGGGCTTCAAATTACAAATAATCTTAAGAAATATTTGGGTGTTCTCATAATTCACATTACAGTGAGTACAAATATTAAATAAATCAAATTAAATTAAAAATTATAAAATATCAAAATCAAAACCAACAAAATTGAATGAATAATACAATTTGATTTTAATTATTTAATTATTTGTACTAAATTGAATTACAATAAATTAAATCAAATCAAATTGAACAACTATGTCATATATA
>CATIWR010155106.1:0-38517 GCA_949677035.1 Omphalea diandra
TTATTGTTAACAAATTCTCAAATTTTTTTATTTGAAATAGATTCATGAATAACAATAACTTCTATATTCTCTTAAATTTGATTTAATATTAATATAAAACTTAAAAAATGACTTTGAATGATAAAATATTTTATATTTGAATTTCATACTATTGAAAAATAATTTAATTATCGATAGATTTATATCAGTTTTATTTTTTAATTAAAATAAGCTAAAATTAAAATTGCAAGTTTTTAATTAAAATAGAAAATTGATGATTTATTTATAAATAAGTTGAAAATTTTTAAATTTGATGATTTATTTATAAATAAGTTGAAAATTTTAAAATTTTTATCATTGTCTACAACATATGTAGAGTGACTTAGTTAAATAGAAAAGATTATATCTACATCATAGCCAATAAAATAAAATTATTTATATCTTGAATATAAATAACTAGATTAATATATAGTTCAAAAAATTAGATGTTAGTAAAAATATGATAAAAAGATGTAAATATTTTATTTAGAATGAGATTAGTTTTAAATAATATAATTTTTTATTTTCAATTTTTGATAATTTATTTTCTAAAAAATAGACTGAATTTAGTAAAAAATAAATATTTACTTTGATTTTTTCAAATTAAATTTATGAAAATTTGATCTTTTTAAAAAATAAATATACTGGCAATATCAAATACTATAAAAAACATTATCTTTTTATTTTATTAAATTTATTAATTATTAAATATAATGATTAGCAAGTTAGGACATTAAATTTATTACTAAATATAATAATTAACAAATTAAGACATTAAAGATAAGAAAATTTAAATGTATTTAATTCTAAATGAGAAAGATTGCAATAAACATTTTTATAGGTAAGTACTAATTATAAATAAAAATAATTAGTTATAATAATAAATAATCAATGTTAAAATAAAAAAGCAACAATTTAAAGTGATATGATAATATAATAGTACAATGATCCACATGAATGATATCACATATTCTCATATGTGAACATATTTTTAACATGTTGACGTGTTGCCATTTTACACAGTACGGAGCCATCCTAAACATGTTTATAACATCAGCTCGACGTGAATTAAAACTCAAACATTTGTTGTAGTTTTGCACAGCAAGAAATTTCGACTAAATTGGAAAAAGAAGGATGTTTATAACAACAGCTCCATGTGAATTAAAACTCAACTATTTGTAATAGTTTTACACAACAAAAAATTTGGCTAAATTGGAAAAAAAAATGGAAAAAATCATTTTTAGCTTCTTAAGCTTTATTTATCTGAGATATCAAGACCTTCAAATTTTAAATTGAATAATTAAAACCTCTAATTTCATAGATTAATGTCACAAATTATATTGTAGACTCCAGACCCATAATATGTTGTGGTCTGGATGTCCAAAATGGTGTTTGATATTCGTTCCTATGTTTACTTCTATCTATCATATTGTCTCATCCTTTAAAAAAAAATAGATTTTTATTTCTATAAAAATCAATTTAGATACGTATAATTTATTTAAGGCAATGAATATTTATTTTATGCTATATATAATATCAAAATATAAATTGAAAATTTTGAAAAAATAATACAATAATAAAAAATATCATTTATATTAAAATCTTTAATTAAAAATAAAATAAGACAATAGTTTATCATTGATTATAATAGATTTTATATTTAGCACATAAATTCTATAGTGTTTATCAATTTTAATATTACAAAAAAGTTGACAATACCAAAATATTTAATGTCCTTAAAATATATGTTCATTATTTTGTAATATTCATTAATTGTTAGTGCAATGTTCATTAGTTGTAGTATTTTATGTTCATCATTTTATTGAATAATCAAATATTTTTTATGTTTATCATTTTATTAAATAATATTTTATTGTTGTTCATTTAATTTTTAATCCAACACGGTACAAAACTATGGTTCAATCACCTTTTTCGTTTTAAAAATGTTTATGCATTTCCTTATTTTTCACTTTTCTGACACATTTTTTTATAAATTTTAAAAAATGTTGTTTTTTTTATTTCTGCATTTCCATTTCCATGCAACATAAATAGTACAAATAACTATATTTTATTAATATTTTTATTTTGAATGGGCAATTTAACTCATATACAATATTAATAGATCATGTACATTAAAAAATTTTATATTCATTGATTATTACATACGTGTTTATTTTTTATATGGACAATGTTCATTACTAAAGTATTCATATTAATTATTTTTCATGTAATTTTTTGATTATTCCTTCAATTATGATTCATTTGGGTGCAAAACTTCTGCAATTATTATTTTTTTACTGCAAAATCTTGAAATTGTGATTGATTATGATTGAAATATTCATTCATTATTATTGAAATATTCATTATTGATTATTACGTGTTTATTGATTATTATTTATTTTGTTAATATTCATTCATTATTATTGAAATATTCATTATTTATATAGACAATATTTATTATTTTATAGTATTTATGTTCATTGCTTTTCGATGTAATATTGTACATAAGTTAATTTATTTATCAAAAACTTATAGGCTTTTTTTTTAGAAAACATAATGTTTATTGCAAAGTCCTTGATATTTTCGATTATTTTCAACTATAAAATCTCAAAATTGTGATTTCTTATGGTGTAATTTTTTATTAATTTTGTTCATATATATTGATTATTACCATAATATTTATTATTACTATGTAAAATGTTCATCACATTGTATATGAATTAATTTATCTATTAAAAACATATAAGCTTCTTTTTGAAATTTAAAATAAAACTTATTTAATTTTTATATAAAATAAAACTTTAAAATTTGAAATAAATTAAAGTAAATAATAAAAAAATTTTGAATATTGGATCAATTTATTTTAATTAAAGTAATAAATAGAAAATAATAATAAAATATTAATATAAAAAAAAAGAGATTTGAAATGTCAAAATTTGATGTTCACGCGCTTCTATGTACCAACGCATGTTCTTGGGCACCCAGACCACATAATGTTGTTGTCTGGGGCGCGCAATATAACCACCCAATTTACGTCATGCAACGCTTTTTTAACAAAATTGTTAATAGGGTAACAAAAGTTCATGTAAATATATAAATTGAATCTTTGACCTATTTTGATTAATCTAGTCATATCTAAAATCAAGTTTGAGCCTACATTAGTAAAACAAAATTCTTATTTTTAAGTTATTTTAAATAAGAATGAATAATAATTTTATGAACTCATAAGTTTGAAAATAAATTAAGTCTAATAAATTATGATAGAGATTTTAAGCATTTTATTATCATATTTTTATTTATATTTACATAAAAAAAGACAAATATTACAAACAAAGTGTAAACTCAAAATTAATTAAGTAGATATTAAAGAAAATAAATTTAAAATATTTTGTATTTGTATTAAAAAAATTCATTATTTATGATTTTGTTCAACTCATTTTAGCTAGATCCAATTATTGAATCTAAGTTTCTCAAAAAATAAATAATAAATCTCTAAATAAAACTTTAAAATGTAAATTATTCAATCATAATAAGATTGACAAAGGTTTGAATCGTACCATTATCAAATCTCTCATTCCAAATACCTTTCTAAATTTAAAACTATGACGACAAATTATATAATTCCTACCTTATCTCATTATTTTATATGAATAACTCAACTATTTATCATAGTTTTTAGCTGGATAAAAGAAATAGACAATGCATCATACATATTCACAGATTCTATTTTTATAATTTCAATATTTTGCTAAATTATAAGTTTATAGTCTTAGTATTTGAATATTAAAAATGACATTTAACACAACTAAAAAAACTAATAAAAATAATTTATTTTAATATAAAAAAATGCATTCATTTCACATGTATGCCAATTTTTTCAAAATTTTTTTTGATATATCAAATAGAAAAAAAATAACATATGAACAACTATATTATACCATGAGCATATTATGAACAATGGTTATAAAATATATTTATTTTCTCAAGGAGTCCTACAGGGAGGGAAAGATGAAAAGAGCTATGATAAATATTCATAAAATTGAGAACTTGAAGAATCAATCCAAAAAATATAAAAAGGTAAAGTGAAGGAACAAACAACAACTAATAAAATGTTTTATCAAAACTTTTATTTACATCCTTTTTCCTAATATCTAACTAGAGAATTTCACTAATAAATTGTTTTAGGGTGCAACTCAAACCTTTATAAGTTATTTATAAATGCAATTCAAATTATAATACCTAGTTTTGCCTATCTTGTACAATAAAAATGTAAGGTCTAAAACTTAGTTCTTAAGGATCTCTCATAAATGAATAGTCCTTCTCCTAAGTGATAAGCATGAGGACTAAATTTGATGAAACAATGATAATTTTAATGATATAGTATTAACTAACTAATATATGATATGAGTTAGAAAGGATGACTAAAAGATAAGGAAAAAAGTGACTGTAAGTTATGATACATAAGTAAGCATATGCAAGAAATGATGATTAATGAACAAACATGAATGATGGTATAAGAGATTTAATGATGAAGAATATATCAATACTATATGTGGATAGAAATTTATGTTAAAGTACATGTTAAAATGAAATGAGGAAGGATGATGAAAGCTAAGGTATAAGCTAAGTTAGGTGCATGACCTTTGATAGTTACTAAGCTATGTAAATGTGCTTAATGTGTTATTAAATGGTATATTAATGAAGTATTTAAATGTATTTCAGATACCTAAAGTTGATATTTGAAGTTTGTTGAAGGAAGGAAAAAAAGGTTGGAACAAAAGCATTTAAATGTTTAGAATGCTTTATTTTGGTATTTTAGCCTTTTCACACCCTTTTATCTTTATTTTCTACCTAAAAACTACTCTAAATCCATTTTTAATTAGTCTCCATGTCTAAAAATGGTGCTTGAAGTGTATTGAGGGAAAGGACAAAAGGTAAAAGCATAAGTTTATGGGTTAGAAGTAATTTTTTTTTGTGGGCTTTTTCTAGAATATTATATTTGGGCATTTTAGACTTTTTATACATTTCTTTTGCCTAAACACTACTCTAACTTAATTTTTCTTCATTTTTTAGCAATCCATAACTCACCAAAATCCTCTCAAAATCTCTTCTCCATCTATGGCTACCAATCAAGTTAGGAGATTCAAGTTTTTTCATTTATCTTCTTCCATCTTTTAATCAAGTTAGTAACCTTCTTATTTCTATTTCAAGTAATTTATAATCTACTATATTTCTTTTATATTTGTTCTATGTTTGGACAAGTGTGTTTATGGTGTTATTGAGCTTGGTGGTGATGGAAGAGATGAAGTTTAGTGTTAGTATGTCATGAAAAGTGCTATTGTCTTCAAAAAGAGTTTTAGATGTACTTGAAGAACAAAAGTTATTTATCTATGTTCTTGATGTTTGATGGTTTACTAAATGATAATTACTATTCTAATATTTGTATTTGAGAAGGAAATTAATATTAATTGATGTTTTACATCTTTGTTGAACTAAAGGCAACATTGATGTAATATATAGTTCAAGCTTTAAAAGGAGTTTATTTATATGGATTAATTACATGGATTCTTGATTATTATTGACTTCTTAAATGTTAATTGGAATATTAAAATTCTTATTTGTAATGAGAATTGAGGCTTGAATGATGTCTAACACGTTAGTTGCATTGAGGTAGATATTGATGTCTTAATAAGCTTATGATTGTTCCTTATATAAATGAGTTTTATTGCAAGGATAATCAGTGTAGTTTGAGTTCCTTAATATTATTTGAGTTCTAAAATGTTGTCTAGCATTATAAACTTGAGGTTTAGAGTTATATTTAAGTCTTAAATGATGTCTTACATCCTAGTTGGGGGTAGAGTGAAGTATAGATGTCTTAATGAAAATATGAATGGGATGATGAGGAATGAGTATATTGATGAATTTAGAAGTATACATTGATAATTTTGAAACAAGTTAAAGATTATAATTATGGATTACTATATCTTTTAATGGTGATGTTAATATTGATATTATGAAATCAGATAAAAGAAAAATGATGACAATGAGTGAAGTATGAAGGATGATTGTTAAGTTCTAAGTTAGAGGTAATGAAAGTTATTTTTCAATGCTTGATTGGTGTTTAGGACTTCATTGTCCTTATAAGAGCTTTTGCCTTATTATGCTATATGTTATGTTTATGTTACATGTTTTATGTTTTATGGATAAGTTTGAAGGCATGTGTGTGGGTGAGATGATTAAGATCAAGTAAGGATAAAGTTAAGAGAAAATAAGGTTAAGGTAAAGCGATAAAGAAAGAACAAAGCCAAAGTAAAGAAGAGCTATGACTAGCAATGAAAGGTGATGGATTTTAGTTGCTTTTCATCGTTGCATACATGCATCATGAGTTTAAATTTATAGGCCATAGTCGGTTAAGATATGTTAATATAGAAGTCATATGCATTTTTATGGATGATATGAGATGACATCATATAAACGTTATGTTTAAATGCCATGTGATGTGAGGGTAGTATGGGAAAGAAGTGGGAATCCAAAGAGTCATAGCTGGTTACGCAAGGATTATAACCTATGTGAAATGAATGTGATGTTATGCATACATGACACAATTGGTGAGGAAGCTCCCCATGTAAGAGATAAGTAAAAGATACGATTAGCGAGGCAACTCCATTGAGAATGTATGGATGGAGAGGCAACTTCCTTATGCAAAAAAGATAAGTAAACCAAGTAAAGATTCCTATAGACTTGACTATCCATATATGTAAAGTTTTGCTATGTAAATGATGTATGAAAATGATGCACCATGTAACTAGAGTTGCACTCTAATACGAACGAGGGTAGCTAGTTCCCTAACTCATATGCTTTAATTACTTTGCCAAATAGCTATTCAAGAATCAAATATAAAGGAATTTTAAATCGTAACTAAACCTCTAAAAAACCAATTATTGGCAACCTAAGTTATAAAGATTTAAAGGTTTTTTATTCAAGAATCTAAATTAATTAAAACCAATTTAAGCTTAGAATTAACTAGTTTGCAAAGTTATTAAGAATCCACTCAACAACTTTACCTATTTTTTTTAAGAACTCAAGAAAAGAATAAATCTCATAGAAAATTAATCCAAAGAAAAAATCAATGTTCATTAACTAATGCTTATGGCTAAATAAGGGGGCTATTTATAGCCTTATAAGCTTAACAACTAATTAGGAATAAAAGAAATAAAGTCTAGAAAACCATAGGTAGAGTTTAGCCAGGGTGTGTTGGCCACCTAAAAATAAGCTAAACATCACAATCCTAATGAAATAAGGAAGAAAATAAAGCCACATGATTGGCTATTGAAGGATTCAGCCAAAGTAGTTTAAACATTTTAAAAAACTAGCTAGAGTTGCTTAAAAAAAATACTAATAAAAGAATCCTAATTTAAAAAGAAAAAGAGGATTTTGCCCAATTGATGAAGAATCCTTAAGAAAATAGGAAGATAGTGTCTACTAAACAAATCTTAAAAGATCTTTGACTTTGACTTGTTGACCTTATCTTTTTATCTAAACATGTCTTGATCTCTACCCTTATGTGTCTTTGGTGCCACCATATCTTCTTTAAGATAAATGATGTCTTGTCTTAGTTTAGGATATTATCCATTATGTCTTTTCTTAAGATTATCCATTATGCCTTCTAATAACATGTTTTGTCCTAGAACATCATATTTTGGGCTTTTCTCATATTTTGTTAGGCTTGTCCAATGGACTCCAAATTGAGCCTTCATGCCTTGAATGGATGAATATTGGGCTTAATGAAGATCCATTAAATGATCCATGCACTAACTCCACTTTTTAAGTCCCAAGCTCTAAGCTTTGAATATAATGGTCAAATGGGCTTGATTGCATCACATTCATGTAAAAACATGTGAGTGTGTATATGGATAACATAAATTACTGATTTAGTTTTCCACAAAGAGCTAAACCCCCCTCCCACACATATGGATTATTTTGTAGCTTAAGTATAAGACTGATGCCATAGATATATGCTTGAGGTTTTAGGGCTAGAGAATAAAGTTTTAAATTATGTATCACATATTATTAATGTACTATATTGTTTCTTTTGTAGACGATGATAGTAATACTGTGTAAGTATAAATAAAAGAATTATAAATATATTAAGTAAATGTTAAGTTATTTTGTATTCTTAGTAATCTCTGTAAATTCTAAGTTACGAATAATATGATATGTATATGTCTAAGTTTAATATAATATAAAATGATTATGATGCATAATTAATGGAAATGAAGTTAAGGCTTACTAGGATTTATGGTTTATGGAATATAAATGTTAAATGCTTATGATAATGAAAAGAATGTTAAATCTAGAATAACATTAGGTGGACCCTTGATTCTAGGACTGTCTAAATGGGAAAGATTTACATTTAATAATGTATATGTTATGAAAAGTAAAAATAGAAAGAATAAAACGAATCGACTGGTGAGTATAGACTTCCCCCGATCATGACTAATAATAAATTAATTGAATGGTTATAGAATAATGTAAAAAAGTGTTTTTTATGAAATGTTTGGGATTAAGCTTAGCTTAAACCCTTATCTCCCATTTATTTTATCCTATGAATCTAAAGTGTGACAAATGAAAGCTAAAAATGTTTATGGGCCAATAGGTATAAGTTTTAGAATCAAGGTGTCAAAGAGCATATAAATGGGCTTTAACCATTAGTAATTAGACTTGATAAATGTTTTGGAGCCTTAAGCCATCCCGTTACCTAGTGCTAGTGTGGCTTAAAGTTTAGGGCATGGGAAAATGGTATCAGAGTAATGGTTAAATGGTTAGACCTTGTAGTTTAGAAAATAGATAGATAAAGATAGGATATGATAGAAATGATGACAAATATATAAAGATAATTAGCTATGATTTGTGGAGATATAAGATTTTTTTTTTCATGTCTTATCAGTTTCCTTGAGTTAGGATTTTGTGCTTAAGCATTAAAATGTTATGTATGTTCATGGTGTGAAGCTTTTATATTAAATATGTACAACAAATGGTAAGATGATATGCTTGATGTTATGAACTGAAGCATAATTTATGCTTAATGTATTAGGATACTATGCCATCAAATTTCCAGGTTGCACTTAAATTAGTGGAATCTTGCTTGCAACTCCTACCTTTTATCAATCATCGGAGATCGAAAGGACATGGGTTATACATTAGTAATAACCCCTAATCATGGCATGCAAATTGGTTCAGTGTGGGATCCTTGAGGCCTTACGTAAGATAAAAGCCCTTTTTCCAAAGTTGTGGTTTATAGGGAACCCAAGTAAGACAATATATTGTTACCATCCTAATTGAAATATGAAGTCATCACTTGACATTAGTTGGAATAAGAATTTGAGAAAGAACAAATTCTAAGCTTATCTAAGTCATTTAAAAGGCCAAATCCATTTTTACTTTATTAGAGGTTGGGTTTGAAAATTTGGTATGTCCTAAGGAAGATGTTAGACACCCCCAAACCACCTGGATTTATGGGTCTAACCTTTAGGCATCTTTGGTTCACATATTATCATTTTAGCCTCGTTATTAGTTAATCCTTTATCACTTGCAAACATGTTTCTACTGCATTTCAAGCAAGCATATCATCAAGACATTATAACCATTATCCTGGGGAGAGGGGTACATCCAAGTAATTAAAGGGAGAGCATGTATGGTCAATAATCTCAAAAATACATAATCAAGATTAGCATGCACATACATAGCCACCCACACATAGAGGTCATTAAGAACATAAAGCAATAAAATAAAGCATAAAGAAATGCACCTAAGTAAAGGGTCTCACCAAATTACCTCTAAACGAAGGGAACCTAATCAACCTCTGAGTCCAAGATTAACACAATCCCAACATCCATTGTATATAAAAAGTTTAACATAGCATAAAATGTATGAACACATGAGCATGAATAATAAAGCATGAAATGAATATGACATCCAAGTACACTTGGAGGATAGTTAAAGGCCTTGGGCATAACCTCAACAAATGGCATCCTAAGGTCATTAGACCCTCTTGCATAATGCTCCTAAAGTGATAAAGCATCCATAAGAATAAAATTAACCATTTAAGAGGCTAAGATGTTGAGAAGTTCAAGATTATAAACTCAAAAGGCCAAATGATTGCATATTATCTATTAAGCATAAAATGTAACACAATGGGGGTTATAAAGAATGGATATTTCTACCAAACTCTAATCAAATAACCATCTCAAGAGAAAGAAAATGGAAAGGGTGAACAAGCTAGATAGCCATTCATCCCTCCATGGTGATGGTGATTAGAATATAATACATAAATTACTAACACATTAAATAATAAAAAATTATGGCTCATAAGATCATTATGAATCATAAAACCCTCTCTTGATCATTGGAAAAACATACATAAAATATAATGTACAATATAAAAGGAAAGGAGAATGCATGGACAAGTTAGAATTATAAGTGTTAGAACCATGAAAACAAAGCCAACTTCTTAATCCTAACTCAAATTTTGAAGGAATATAGGTCCTAAGCCATGAGGATTACCCTTTATTCTATCATTTAAGCTCCCAAGATATTCCAAGAAACCCTACAAAAGAGAAGGAATCAGATGGAAAAGAAATGAAAGTTATAAATTGTTTTAGTTAAAGAGGGTTATACAGACTAAAAGATGGTTTGTACAATCTTCTTAGTGGTTCATACAAACAACTATAAGTTTGTACAATGCAATTAGACTAGGTTTTCAATGAAAAAGAGGAATATAAAAGGGGAACAAATGAAAGGGGTTAAAGGGAACTAGGATGCCTTCTTCTATTATTTTACCCTTAGAGGCAATATGATCTGATTTTATCTTCCAAAATGCAATAGATGTTCATAGATAAGAGTTAGAAAGCTTAATGAACTACCTTAGATCCTTATATGAATGATTTAGGGTTTAGTTTTTTATGCTTTGAGGTGTTTATAGAGATAATTTAGTAAAGTTTTGGTAAGGATTTTTTAGCCTCCCTTCACTCTCTTAAATAGGTGGTATTTATAGAGGGATAAATGTGCAATTGAGCTAGGATGGCTCTGGTTACACCCTATTCTCAACCCATTATAGAAAAAAGCTAAGAATACTTTAGAATTAGGGTTTCAAAGTTATTTGTACAATCCAAAGTTATATAGACCACTATATTAGTTGTACAGTCATATGTCCAATAAGGGTCAAGGATCTGAAACCTTTTATTTGCTAAGGTTTTAACCTTGGTTATACAAACAAGTAAGATGATTGTACAACCATAAAAAATGTGGCAAAGTGATTTTTGAATTAAACTTTATTGGATTTTAGGCGTGGCTTATGCTTGATCTAAGGCTTCCTTAAGCTTTGATCCTTTTCTTTGTAACTTGCCCTTACATATTTAAAAGACAACTCTAATAATTTTCATCTTTGAACTTTTATCATAAGGTCTAAAATCTGATGTTCACAATTTGCCCCCTACTTTATGAGGCTTCAAAAATGACGTTTGAGAAATGACCTTTTAAACTAGACTTAATAAAGTAATGTTGAAATGTAAGATTAGAAAGGATACCAAAGGATATAATTCTTTACCAACTCTTCGAGCAAGTACTAAAGTCCTTGAAATGTCTTAACATCTTTCTAGCAGGTACTAAGTTTGTTATGACAGCTCTCTAACAGGTACTGATTGTCTTAGTAGCTCTCTAGCATGTTCTAGGCATCTTAACAACTCTCTAGTAGATATTAAGTTTGTTTTGACAACTCTCTAGCAGGTACTAGTGTTAGTCATACACCTTTAGTAGCTTTTTAGCTAGTACTAGGTATTTCAACAACTTTCTTGTAGCTATTAATGTTCTTAAATCTACTTATAGTGTCTTAATCATTTTGGTAGAGGAATATAGTTTAAGAATTCCTTCTTAAGATGTTCTATAGCATAATTGCTCTTTTATCACATTCTGAGGATGACTTTGCATTTGAGTCAAAACAATTCAGGTAGTTAGATGTACGCCATTTGTTAAGATATTTTTTTAGTGCAATTTTGATTTGCAAGTCATTCTAAGATTCATAAAGAGTAAATCTTAGCTTTTTAAGTTCTATAATTTAGTGGGAATTTTGGGGTTGAGATTGCTTTTTTGAGCTTTAGAGAAGTAAAAGAGTAGTTTAGTCATTTCTATTATAGACCTCCTTCATTTTCATTGTGGACCTCTTTCATTTCCTTTCATTTCCTTCTTTCTTCTCTTGCAGGGCTTTAATGGTCTATACAAATTAGTGCCTTCTCTGTACATCTCACTTGACGAACATGTTTATGCAACGTGATGTAACACTTTAATTTTAGGGTGAATAGGTTCATTAGTTATCTATATATATAAGGCATATTTGTACATACCACCCTCCTATAATGGTTGTAGTTAGCCTTAACTTTTATTTATGCTATTTTTTCATCTCCTCTCTTCTTTTCTCTCTCCACCAACTTTTATAGACTTAGTTTTAGGCTTCCTATTGCTTTTGGAGTACGACGATCAAGTTTGATGACCTGATGTTTGATATTGCCACCTATTTTCTAAAAAATGAGGCTATTGTCTATGATGCATGGAGGTATTTAAAGGTTGCTTAGGGCTTCACCTTGGCTTCTCCTCTATCGCAGGTTTTACCTAAGTCTCACCAAAGGGTTTGAAGTCGATATAGGACATGTCGACTATGTTTGACCTATACTACCATATGATAAGGTAGCTTTTGGTATGGTAGGTCTGACTTTTCTATTCTCTTTAATTAATTGAATTATTTATTTATTTTTATTTTTTCTTTGCTATTAGCAACTTTAGGTTATAGGAACTATCCCTAAAACTGCATTTTGCATGCGAACATTAGGTTAGTTTCAAAGATATTTAAAATTAGTTATAAGACATTTACCTTCTAAATTCTAAAATTTATTTGCTAGCTATAAATAAGTTTGTGGCCTTGATTTGCATGCTATATTGATTTCTTGAAATCCATGCAAAAAATTATTTGAATTAGTTTATGAGATAACTATAGAAAATTGAAACGCAAACCTGTGAAATTAGATAATTTTATTTATTCATTTATTTTACAAATTTTTTATTGAGACTTGTACTTAATTATGCTAACTTTGTGAACTCAATATGTATAATTGTCAAATGAAATTTAGAATTCTCTTGAGCTTTTCATAAAATTTCACAGATTGTCCCTTGTTATGCTTGGCAGTCATGCTTTATGCGCCAGTTATTTCTCGCTTGCAAGTTCTCCATATTTTATTCACATTTGCAAATGGGGAATGTAGAAAACTATCATTATTATTCATGAAATTGTATATTTTAAATACCTGAAAATGGTGGTTTGATTTCTCTATTTTGTACGTATTGGCTCGAATGATGTTATTCCTTGATTTGTGTGCCCAATTGCAATATTTCTTATTGCTTTGATTCCTTCTTTCACTTTCAATTCTTAGTTGATTTTTCTCTTTTAATCCCTATTATTTATTTTTTGTATGGTATTTAATTTTCTTTATCCTTAGCAGGGTGACATCTCTTTCAGTAATGGAGATAGATCCATCACTCTAACTATGTTTGGCTTTGAGAGTTCTTGACTCATGTGAAAGCTTACCTAAAGGAGACTGGCTTCCTACCCTTCTTATAGACACTTTTGGACATACCTCCATGGAGCGATTTTACAATGATTAGGTGCTAGCTAAGTGGTGGATGGGTACCACCCATACTTTCCATTTGCCATAAATCGAAGTGGTCACCTTTATCCTTAGGGATTTTAACTTCATGATTAAGATTCATTGTCTCATGATCCCTCTACCCATAAATGCTGGTGTGTATCATCAGGTCTTGAAAAGGGAAAGAGGGATTAGATTCATTATTTCTTTAGATGTGCCCCAAGAAGAAAGGAAACCTATCTTTTTAAGTGCTCCAGTTTGAAAGGAAAGCTTCTGCTACTACTGACGATAGCCCACAAAGTTGATCGACTACATAACCTGGTGTTTTCTCTTATATAATCTCTCAGGGAAACTTTTTTCCACCCTTGTAGACACAATCAAGATCTACCTATTACTAGTGTTAGAGGACTAGGGCCTCATCCCTATTTCGTTTGGGTCTTGGTGGCATTTGCACATCTATATAAGTTCCTCAATCGATGTAGTCGATGGTTATCTTACATGGTGGTGCTTGGTGCATGCTTGTGGTAAGTACCTTATCTAAACTTTCTTTACTTTGCTTGTTTATTTGATTCTTTTGTCATTGGTTAACTAACATTATATTTTTTATAAGCATGGGCCATGGAGCTAGGGTTGTTAAAGGGCGATAACCCTTTATCAAACATGGATGACTGTTATTATCGCTTTGTACATCACATGGAGTTGTCCATTAGCATCAGACATAACCAGCTAAACATTATGATGTTAGACCAGGTTCGTCTAGTCTGTAAAACAAAGCTAACTATTAGTTTTCATTTTATTTTTGAAGTTAGATACTTATAGTGATAAGATTATTATTCTTTATTCTTTACAACTATGTTTAGATTAGAAGGGGCTTGCTGGGACATAGCAGTTTAAGGTCATTGAGGTGAAGGGTTACTCCTTTAGGTAATTGTCTTTTAGTAAGGCCCTTAATCTAAGAGTGGTATCTCAAGGAGAGGGTGCCTTTGTGGTGTGAAGGACTAGATGTGTTATCGATACCTTAATGTCGGCCTTTAGACATGTTCTAGGCAAGGACCTGAAGAAGAAGGAGTACCAACAAGCTCTTAGGTTCATACCAGAAGAGTAGCTCATCATGGGAGTCATCGAGCATTAGACCTGGATTGTTGAAACTCTTACAAGGATGATTCCAGTGGTGGAGGTAGTCATCCAACCATTCTTGTGACATGAGTCTCACAATGGGATAGTCCTTAGTAATGGCGCCTATGGGATGATAGCGTACTCTAAAAGGAGGCTTAAGCATACTCCTAGTATCAAGGGCCACAACTGGGTCTACACTTTTAAAGCTAGTAGATTAGAGCTAGTGGTGGTCTATAAGCTTGACTCATTCCTCGATAGTTTGGTAGAGACATGTGTGGTCTCTCTCACCAGTTCAATGATGGCTTTAGGATCACGAAGTCAGCGTGTACCTTTGAGCCAACTAGCATTACTCATGTGAGTGTTGCTCTTCCTTATATTCCTTGTATCTTTTATTTATTCTTGGTTATTATTATTAATGTAGTATCTCTTTTGTAGATTACCCATGTCTAGGTTGAGGCCATGTTTTACCTAATTGCTAAACTTAAAAGGACTATCACTTACTAGACTCAGGAGGTCTAGGTTAGTAAAAAAAAAATACACATCATTGTATATATGTTTATGGTTGTGTTCATGCATGAACTTATATCTTATCTCATGTGTTTTTACAGGAGACGGTCCTATGCTTGACCTAAGAACTATGAAAGACATAAATATAGCTAGCAAAGGCTGAGGCCCAAATAGAGTTGATGGAGTTGGAGGGTTATGCTACCACCTCAAAGGATGAGGAGGATTGAGCCACTTATTGATACTTCAGCTTTTAAGATTTATATCTTCTTTTTTTTTTTTTTTTGTGCATGTTGGTATTGTTGGATAACTTTTCATATTGTAGGATGATTATTTGGTGATCTTTAAAAGCCCTTTTCTTTTGACTTGGATAGTTTGATTGAACAATTAGGACTTTAGGAGATATTTAAAGGTGATTCTGCTCAATTTCATTGAACTTTTATACCTTTTCTTGATATGGATGTTTGATTTGATTCTAGCATTTGATATGCAATTTGAATGTGCAATGGTTTAATTTTTCGCTTATTTATGCATGTGCGTGTCTTTTTAAATAAGTATGAAACAATTTGGACACCCAAAATGCAGGGGAGACTCTACCAAAAATTCTTCAAAAAAGGTCATTTATACAAACTAATAGTGGTCTATATAGATAGTTTGAGTGGCATGTACAAATAAGAATAATTGTTTATAGCTATCAAGTACTATTCACGTTCCCTTTCTTTTATAAATACCCCATCCTTAATTTTCATGACCGTATTTGCCACTTTTACATTTTCCATTATGTCTAAGTCATTTTTTAAGTATCTCCTACCATATAGTTGGTTTGGTTTACCTTAGCTGAGTTTCATAGCCCTTTGCTATCTTTCATCTATACAAATTAACATGGATTTTCTTTGGGCTGCTTGTGATTTATGGTATCCCATTACCCATTCATTTCACTATAGAGATACTGAGATCTATCTATTGTTAGAGGAATTCAGTGTTATTTATCCACATATTCAAAAAATGGAGTTGTTTGACTTGCAATTTGATGAGGTACCCCTATATACCTTAGGGGAGGAGAAGATCCTCACACCCTCTTTTCTCACTCTTCATCATTTTAGAGGTCATGCCAGGGTAGCAAAAGCTTGCATTCTAATGGTTGTTTTGATGAGAGAATTTATGCTATGAAGGGATGATAAAGAGATAGATTTACAAATTTACAAATTATGCCTCTTATAAGAAATTAAGCTAAGGAAAAGATCGGTGTTGATAATTCTTAATGAGACCATTGTGGGTTTAGATTGGTTTTTGCTTGGTATAAGTGGTTCTTACTATACGAGCATGTTGTTGCTTTAGGTATAGATTTCTCCTACAACCTTTTTAATTTATTTATTTTATTTTTATTTTTATTACTTAAACTTTTACTAGGACTGCCTTTGTGGGTTTTTAATCCAATGAGCCTCTTTTTTTTTTTTCTACTTTGGACGCCTTTTTGAATTTTCAACCTAACAAGCCTTTTTTTTTAAGATAAGAGAAATTGGGTTTATTGGATGTTCCAATTGTGGACGCAAAACCTACTTCCTACAACACTAATTGAACCAATGTCTATTGAGGCATGCCTCTACCATAATTGAAAGGGCCAAATGGTTGTTTCACATTACGGATTATGACATTTATTGGACTTGTAGAGACTGAATGTGGTCATCCTAAGAACTAATCGAAGGTGTGTGATCATCCCTACTTTATCATCTAGCACCTTTTATGACCAGGCTAGAATCTGCCATCAATTTGAGCCCTACAAGACATAGTGGGATTCCTTCTTGCTTTCATCAACGGACCTTGACCCAACATTTCTTGGATGAAGTAGAGGCCGCTTAGGATGGCCGCTATATTTATCGCATGTTCCTTATTGAGACCTCTACATCTAATGATGCTAACTTTGAGGCTTGATTGCATGATAGTTAGGAGCATTGGCTTACTTTCATCAAACATTCACAACATTAATGAGCTTATGAAAAAGAACTTCTTGTATTTCATTTGGCCTAAAGAAACATTTGACAAAGACTACTTTCGTTATGCAAATGCATCTTCTTTTGATACTACACCTAGTATAAATCATTATAATTTGCATATCACATATTAATTAAATGTATGATCATTATTTTTAATAATGGCACATTAAATTACCTAATTGTCTTGTTCAATACTTCTAACATGTTGATTTTCTGCTCTTCATCCTTGCCCCCTCTATTACTACACCCTCCTCTGTTACCTTATGGTAGGCTTCCCTAGTGGTCGTTCACACTCTCTTGACTTTTATTTTACCTATTATATATATTTTTTATGTCCTAATTTTTGCCTAAGCCACTCTTTCGATTTTTTGACTTCACGAATTTTTTTTCTTTTTATATATATGCCCTAATTTTTTCCTAAGTTGTCAGTTTCGGTTTTTGACTTAGTGGGCTCATTTTACTTTTCTCATATCCTCAAACGAAGTACTTCTTTGGCATATCTAAGTTTACTGGCTTCAAAATTTTATTACCATGCATCTTTGACAACTTCACAACATCACCTAAACAGATTTACTTGACCACATAGGGACCTTCCAAATTCAGCTTAAATTTTCCCTTAGGGTCTTAAACTTATGGTTAGATTGCTTTCAGCGCTAGATCACTAACTATTATTATGCTTGCCTTGACCCTCTTATTGAAGGTATATGACATCTTGGCCTAGTATAACTGGTGTGATACGTAGTCTTCAATCTCTTCTCATTTAATAAAGCTAACCTTTCAAATTGTATTCTCACCCATTGGTACTTAAGAACTTCTGTCTCAACCAATACGTGTAAAGTCTTCATCTCTATCTCAATTGGTAATATTGCATTCATTCCATACAATATGGAGTATGATGCCATTTCTATTGACGTTCTAGCTATGGTTTAATTTCCCTATAATGCAAAAGGTAATTTCTTTGACCAGTCCTGATAAGTTTCCACCATCTTGGCTAGGATGTTCTTAATTTTCTTATTGGTCACCTCAATTGCCCCATTAGTTTATTTTTAGTGTAAGGTCACGACTTGTGATGGGTCACCCTACACTTTTCTAAGATTATCTTAACTTCAGCTTGGAAATGAACAGTATTGTCTGTCATATGTGATATGGCACGTCATAGTAGTAAATGAGATTCTTTTTTATAAATTGTGGCATGTACTTTATCTCCAGTTTACTAAAAGATTTAACCTTTTATCTATTTGAAAAAGTAATCTACTGCTACCGAAATGTACTTATGCTCCCTTGTAGAAGCTGGTAGGATTTTCTCAATTACATTGAAACCTCAAGCTATGAATGGTCGAGGCAAAGTCAAATTCCATAACTCCATCCAAGGTAAGTGATGGGGGCTGCCATGGACCTGGCATTTATGACAATTTTTAGCAGTTTGGATGCAATCTTGCTTTTTAGTTATCTAATAGTAATCCATCCTTAGAATCATTTTGGTTAAGGCATTCCCATTCATGTGGGAACTATAAATTCCTACGTGTAGTTTTTTCATAACCTTCCTTGCTTCTTACTCCATTAGACATCTCAAGTGATTCCCATTTCGCATCCGCTTGTACAACATGCCATTATAAATTATGAATTGTGATGTTAACCTTCAAATTATGTTCCCATCCTTCTTTTTGACTCCCTCGAGGGTTCTCCTTTACTTCCAAATATCTTTACACATTATAGTACCATGGATAATTTTCCACCAATACTTGCATCTCCTTATCATCAACATAGCATGACATTATGGACCTAAGTGTAATCAACAACTTCATTGACATCTTTAATAGTCCATCCTAAATAAAAATCGAGGTAGCTAAGGCATCAACCATCACATTTTCTTCTCATGGTAGGTGATTCAATATGATCCTTTGGAAATTCTGAATCAACCATTTTCAGATGTTCCAAATATGGGCCTAAATATTCTTCTTTCAATTCCCACTTATCAGTTACATGAAAAACTATCAATAATGAATCCTTGAACATCTCGACTATTCTCACCCTTATTTGCACTAACAATTCCAACCCAAGTGTGCAAGCCTCGTACTCGACCATGTTATTGGTCACCTTGAAGTCTATTTTCTTAGCCGTAAGGAATAGTTCTCATTCTAGTGACAATAAAATTGCCCTTACACCAACTCTTTTCTTGTTTACTACTATATCAAAGTACATTATCCATACCTAAGGCTCTATTGCTTCTAAACCTTTATCTGAAAATTGAAGAGGTTTAGATCTTTCTTCCATAAACGAATGTTGGACCAAATATTCTACAATAGCTCTGCTCATGATGATATTTTTTATTATGTATTTGGTGTCAAATTTTGCCAAAAGTATAAACTATTTTGCTAGTTTTCTAGTTAAGGAAGAGGCCTTGTATAGATATTTGACTAGGTCTATCTTTAAAACCAAATTAACAAAGTATGACTAGAAATAGTGCCTCAATTTTGTTGTAGCCCATACCAGTGCTAAGCACATCTTCTTTATTTAATTGTACGTATCTTTGTAAGGGAGAAATTCCATGCTAAGGTAATAGTTAACATGCTTATTTCTTACTTCATCTTCTTATGCCAACATCATCCCCACTAAACTCTCCTTTACTATCAAATGTAAAATTAATGGCTTTTCTGGCTTAGGGGGTTTTAGTATTAGTGGATTGATCAAACACTCTTTTATCTTCTGAAAGGCTTTCTAACACTGTTCATTCCACTTTACCTATTAATTCTTCCTTAGAAGTTTGAAAATTGATTCATAGATAGGAGTGAGTCTAGTTATAAACTTGTTTGATGTACTGGAGGTGACCTAGGAATCCTCAAACTTCCTTTTCTATCTTTGGTATAGGCATATCTTGAATGGCCTTTAGCTTGTCTGGATCTACTTTAATCCCTTTCTCGCTCACCATATGTCCCAATAGTTTATCGAATGTAACCTCGAACACAGTTCTTAGGGTTCAACCTTAGGTTATACTTGTTAATCCTCTTTAAAAACTTTGCTAAGGCTCTGATGTTTGCTTCTATTATCTTAGACTTCACCATCATTTTGTCTAGATATATGTCCACTTCTTTATGAATCAAGTCATGAAATAAAGTGGTTGATGTCCACTAATGAGTGGCCCTTGCATTCTTCAACCTAAATAGCATCACTTTATAATAATACATAACCTACTTTTTGATGAAAGCTATCTTTACCTTGTTTGTGATTACCATGATGATCTGATTATATCCCAAAAACCCATTCATGAAAAAGTACATAACACAATTCGTAACACTGTCTACCAACGTGTCAATGTGGGGTAAAGGAAAGTTGTCTTTGAGGCATACCTTATTCAAATCTCTATAATCTATACACATCTATACTCTCCCATCCTTTTTTGGCACCTATATTATGTTAGCCAACCATTCAGGGTAGTAAACTATTTCAAGGAATTTTAGCATTAAATTGCTTTGCCACCTTCTTCCTCACCAATTGAGCCCATTCCAGTCTTATCCTTCTGAGCTTTTATTCCATTGATTTCCTGTGTACATAAGTCATGTAGGTAAGTTAAAATCCTATATTCACTACGCATCAATTAACCCCTAGCATGTCCTCATATGTCTAAGGAAAGACCATTTATTACTTCTTAAGTAAATGTTCAAACTTCCTTCATTCATTGGCTGTAACATCATTGTTAATGAGTAAGATTTTAGATTTTTTTTTTCTGTGCCAAGATTAAATAAAGTGGTATGCATAGAATTAATATAAAATATTCTAATGAAATGATACATGCTATGCATACAACCATTAAGAAACACATCAACACAAGTAAGGAAACTCATTATTCATTACCTTAAACTTATAAATAAATACATCATCATCATCCTTAAAGAGGCTAAAGAGAAGAACATTAGAGACATTAAGGAAAAAGGCTTCTTCTGGTAGATTGGCAGGAGTCACTTTAACATTGGTCTCATCTTCTTCTTCAATCTCTTTCTCATTAGTTAGACCTAGAGTAGCATTCAGATCATTGACTTGTTTAAAGCTTATTTCATTCTTAATTTCCATATTAGCCATGGCCTTAACCACTTCCTCGAAATCTTACTTCATCTTATCATCCCCCAACTTAACTTTTATAAAGCTTTCCTAGGGTACCACCTTATCTAACTCAATTTGTTTAACTTTTAATTATCGGACCTTATGTTTCATCACAATTACCTATATCTTCAATCAAACTTACAATCATGTCCTCAATGTCTGCCATGGTCATTTTTATGTATGTCCTTTTAGTAAATTTGTATGACCTAGTATACCCCTATCCTGGATTCACAAAGGGTGCATCTTGATTTAACATTTCAAACTACTTCTTCTTCAGATCTTTACCCATTGCCTAAAAGTACATATCCTCTAGATATCATAGGTGTTTTTCATCAGAGATCTTTCATTTTGTCATTCCATATCTAAGTGGTTTAGGGCTATACAAAATTGTAGATTGTCCTTTGTTTTGATCCTCTACTACCTTTATAACATGTTTTCCTTTTTTCTTTTTGTTTTTCTTCCTACTTTCCTCATTGAAGGAGTCTTGGTAATTTAGATAGCTTGTTTTCCCAAATTGTATATGAAAGAACACTTTCTCGAGATCATTTATAGAATCTTCTTTCACATGTTTCACATCCTCGTCAGCATTCTTCTCTTTGACCTCTCTAACTACCTCTCTTTCTTTCCTGAAGAAATTAGACAATGGTCTATGCAGGTCTGTTATATCTAACTTTCCTTTCTTTTTACCATAACTTAGTCCTCTTTGGGTGGTCTAAGTAGGAATTTATGGGAACTGAGACACACCTGTATAGTTTTGTCCTAATCCCTATCTTAGAAGAAAGTTCATATTCGTTGTGATGCCCATGACTTTCAGATCCATCCACTTGTTTGTAACCCTTATGACCTGAAAACCTCTAAGATTTGGGATGGATATACCTAGTGTCGACATAATCTCCCTAAAATTTACATAGATCATCATCGTCTCACCCCTATATAGAATCTTAACCTTCTAATATACTATGGATGGCACACCTCCTAATGGATGATACCATGACCTCCCTAGTAATAATGAAAAGTTAATGGAAATATCTAACACCATAAATTCCACCATCGTCTCCACAATTATGGTCTTCATCATGATCTTGGATACACTAATTGTTAGCCTTTTACCATCATCATAAGCCTAGATAATATTGTTTAATGCTTTTAAATCCTTTTTTAACACCCCAAACTTATGCAATAGCTTTAGAGGGCAGATATTGATCCCAAACCTATCATTAACCATTACACAAAAAGTTTGTTTTCCCTTCACCTCAGCTCGAATGAACAAAGCCAGATTATGGACTTTTCCCTCAGGTGGTAGATCTTCATTCAAAAAAAATAATCTTACCATTGTTAGTAACTAAGGTAACTACATCTTTTGATATAGCTTCATTAGAGATGATCAAACTTAATAGAGCTTCAACCATCACCCTCTTATATTCTTAAGAGGTAATAAATAATTCCCACATGCTAAACTAAACTAGCATATTCTTTAATTAACTTAAGATAAAATCTCCTCTTCTTTCTCCTTCACCATAGGCCTGTCCGCTTCTTTCTCAACTCTAGGCTTTATAAGGGCCTCCCTGTCTAGATAGTACTTCCCACTCCTAGTTACATGGTTCATTGGTTCTTTTTTCTTCTCTTTCTTACTTTCCTTCCATAACTTGATCATTCTTCCTTTGTTCATTTCCTCATTTTCCTCATTCAAGCTTTCTTAGGGATTAATAATAAAAGCAATAATTGTAACCTTCATATAGGTCATCTTCTCAAAGATGGCCACTATAACCTCCTTGGGAATCTCGAAGTCTACCATGAAAGTTTCTTAGTATGTGGTAGAACACTATGATTGTTCAAAGGTAGATTCCCTATGCTCGGTCTTTTAGAGTTCAGTAGAACAATAGTCTTGTTGTTAACGAGATATTGAATCTTATGTCTTAGTCTATAACAATCATTTATGTTATGCCCTGCCCCTTAATAAAAGGCTCAGTAAGCATTTGCATCATATCCACTCAACAATGATTACTGGGTTGTCACAATGCTAATGGCTTCAACACTCATTTCTTTTGCAATCCCTTAAATGCCTTGGATAAAGACAAACCAAATCACGATGAACTACCGTAAGGCTCTCACTGCATTCATATCAGCTATCTCGTTCCTTTCCCCCTAAGCTTGAGATGACACACATTTTCTTCTGTCATATTACCTTTTCGATTCAGTTTCTAACTCTTCGACATACAGATAAGCTTCTCTAAGATCTTTGCTAACAATCATTTGAACTTGCTCTCTCTCAATTGGTCTGGTAGTTGCCTTGAAGGCCATCTTCTTTCACTTCTTTATATAGTCATTAAAATATTCTCATAACTTTTTTCTCAATGATTCTAGATCTTGCATAGTGACTTTTAGATCTAAATTATAGGCATAATGTTTCTTAAAAGCTTTTATTAGTTCCTTTTAATCTTCTTTAATCTTTCTTGGTTGATTGAAGTGTTAAATTTTCATAAACCCTTTTAATGATAACTTAAAAAGTTTTATAGTATAGTATATATTGGTACCCTAGATGCCTTCATGACCAACATATATAATCAAATGTGATTCTTTGCATTCTAAGTTCCTATACACTTTGGGAGCTCGGGCATTCAGAAGTTAGCTTGAAGCTTCTTTGGATTGTGGGCAAGTAGCTCTTCAATATCAGTTCCTCTCTCTAGACCCTTTATGTCGAGTGTCTATTGGATTTTTTCCAATTGTTTAGCAAATTCATCTAATTGAATACTTTCTTTCTCCCTTTTTATAGGCTTATCAGGAGCTACAACAGTGCTCCTTATATCTTTGGCTAGCTTGCTCCTATGATACTCCTTCATCCCAAACAAATTATCGTTAACTATAATAGGCTAGGATGCTTCTATAGGCACTTTCTTCTTGTCAGTCCTACTAGTAGATACGCCATTATTCTTTAAAATCTTATTGACGTACTTATTCAGCTGCTTGTGATCCTTTCCTTATGGTACGACTAAGTTTAGCCCTTATCCTTTCTATGATCTTAGGTGGTATAGTCAGCTCCATTAATAACTCGAGCCTTTGGATTAAGCTAGGAATTTTACTCTTCTTAGCTAGTTAATTGCCCCTTATTTTCCACAAGGATTTAGATGGAGCTATGATGGCTATAAAATAAAGGTTATGAGCATGATTCATGAACGAGATAAATGACGCATGTATGTATGAAATGCACACATTATTAGAAAACATCTTTTTAACCTTATTTCTTATATGCATGAGGTCTAGAGCCTTTTTCATAAGAAGGGTCTCATTCTTCTATCATCATGAATAGAGATGTATATGGTAACCTTGAACCAAGTAGGGCTAAGGTGCTAAAAGAACATATGTACATGGAAACTAAAAGGAGTAACATAATAAATGAAAACTCTTTACATTGATAAAGAAGATATGTAAGTGAGTGGAGAAATCCTTTAATAGAGGAAATAAGGGATGTATATAGGTATTAACATAAAAAGCTGAAGCATTTACATGGCGGGGTGTAGGGAATATATAAGTAGGATAATTACATCAACGGGGAGTGGGATGACGTTATATTTACATAGAGGTTATTTATATAAAAAGGGAAATTGGGTAACATTGTATTTACATAGGGGGTATCTAACAATGTTCTCTAAGGACTTCAATCCTTCCTTTTAAAAAAATAAATGCAAGCAAGAGGGAATCCTATTCTAAGGTGCTATTAGCTCCTACATGCTAGATGGTTGTTGTAGTTGATGGCTACCATAAGCTTGGGGGACAGTTATTGTAAACCCCCTATTTGATATACTTGAGGGTACTTCACTTATGAGTGATGAGCCTTTTTAACTATCTCTTATGCCCTAATGAAGGTTAAGTATCAAGTTTGAAGAATCCATCAATTTATTTTAAGGCAGACTTAGTCCATATGGTGAAGCGTGGGGGTGAAATGAATATAATGGATTTACCAATGATAAGATGAAACAATAAAATGTGAACCAGAGATTAATTACAAAATCAATTTTTAGTCCTTAATGGAGTCAACACTATGAGTGCCATAAAATTTAGAGTTGTGCTCGAACTAGTGAAATTTGGCTTGCGACTCCGATCTTTTATTAAACATTGAAGGAGTCGAGAGGATAAGGGTCATACATTGGTACTAACTTTTAATCATGGTGAGCGAATTTGATCAACATGAATCCTTAAGACCTCGTAAAAGATAGAAGCCCTTTTCAAACGTTGTGGTCAATGGGGCATCAAGGCGAGATAATACATTAGTAACATCCCTAGTTAAAATGTAAAGTCGCCACCCAACCTAGTCAAGATAAGAATCTAAGCAAGGACAAATTTTGAACGTACTTAAGTCATTTAAAAGCCCAATCCATCTTCACCCCATCAGAGATTATGTTCAAAAATTAGGTACGACTTAGAGAAGAGGATAGGCATCCCTAAACCTCATAGATTTAAGGATCCAACCATCAGGCATCTTTAGTTCACATGTTACCATTTTAGCCTTATTATTAGTCAATCCTGTTATCGCTCCTAAGCATCTTTCTAGCGTATTTTAATCAAGCATATGATTAAGACATTACAACCATTCTCATAGGGAAGGGGTACATCTAAGTAATTAAAAGGAGAGCATGCATAGTCAATAATCTTAAATATTCATAAATTAACATGAACACATATAACCACTAACACATAAAGAAGAAAATAAGTTAATGGTCATTAAGAAGATAAAATAATAAAATAAAGTATAAAGAAATGCACCTATAAGCAAATGGCCTTTCTAAATCTCCTCCAATTGAAGGAAACCTAGTCAAGCTCTAATCCAAGATTGATAGAATCCTAACATCACATGAATATAAAAAGAGTAACATAACATATAATGCATGAACATATGAGCATGAATAATAAAACATGAAATTAACATGACATGTAGGCATACTTAGAGGATAGTTAAAGGCCTCAGGCAAAGCATCAACAAATGAGATCCTAAGGTCATTGAACTCTCACTCCATAATGCTCCTAAAGAGCTAAAACATCCATAAGAACAATGTTAACCATTTGAAAGGCTAAGATGTTGAGAAGTTCAAGATATAAACTCAAAAGGCCAAATTATTACATGTTATTTATTAAGCATAAAATACAACACAATGGGGGTCATAAAAGAATGGATCATTCTTCCCAAATCTAATCAAATAACCATCTGAATAGAAAGAAAAATGAAAAGGGTGAACAAGTTACATAGCTAGTCATCCTTTTATGGCGATGGTGATTCGAATATAATAAACAAATTACTAACATAATAAATAATAAGACATTAAGGCTTATAAGGTGGTCATTGGGAATCATAAAACCCTCTTTTAATTATTGCCAAAACACACACACAATAGAATGTACAAAGCAAAGGGAAAGGAGAATGCATGGAGAAGTTAGAATTATAACTGTTAGAACAATGAAAACAGAGCCAACATCTTGATCCTAGCTCAAATTTTGAAGGAATATGGGTTCTAGGCCATGAGACCTACCCTTTATTTTATTATTTGAGCTCCTGAGATATCCCAAGACACCCTAAAAAAGAGAAGGAATCAATTGGAGAATAAAAAAATTGGCCTAAGTCAAAGAGGGTTGTTTAAACTAAAGGCTGGCATGTACAACCTTTTTAGTTATCTATACAGACCACAATAGGTTTATACAAGCTACTTAGATTGAGTTTTCAATGAAAAAAGGAAGAAGAAAAGGGAAGAAAGAGAGGGGTTAGGGGGAATTAGGATGCCTTCTTTGATGATTTTGCCCTTATAGGTACTATGATGTGATTTTATCATTTAAAATGCAATGGATGTTCACAAATGAGAGTCAGAAAGCTTCATGAACCACCTTAGATCCTTATGTGAATGACTTAAGGTTTAGTTTTTTTTTTTTTTTTGATGTTTTAGTGTATTTATAAAGAGAATTTGGTAGAGTTATGTTAAGGTTTTCTCAGCCTCCCTTCCTCCTTCAAATGGGGGGAGGGGGGGGGGGGGGGGAGGGGAGGGGGAGGGTATTTATAGAGTGAGAGGGGTGCAGTTGAGCTAGGATGGCTCTAGGCGTACCTTATTCTTGACCCATTACAAATAAGATCCAAGAATGTTCTAGAATTAGGGTTTTAAAGTTGTGTATATAGCCAAAAGGTTGGCTGTACACTGTACTGGCCACTATGTTATCTGTATAACCACATGTCTAATAGGGGTTAAGGTTTTGAAACCTTTTATTTGCTAGGGTTTTCACTTTGGTTGTATATCCAAGTAAAAGGGGTATAGTCATCTAAAAGGTGGAAAGGTGATTTTTGAATTGGGATTTGTTGATTTTTGACTTGGCTTAGGCTTAATTCAAGGCTTCCTTAAGTTTGGTCATTTTATTTGCAACTTCCTCCTTACAAATTTGGGAGAAAAATCCAATAGTTTTCATCATCAGGCTTGAATCCTAATGTCCAAAATTTGATGCTCACAGATACAAAATGATGAAATATATATGTATATGATATGTTATGAATGTGTTACACATGATTAGATATATAGATAAAAAGGATAAGTTCATGATAATAAGCATAAGAATAAGTTTTGATATGTCATCTATTATAAGTTGATGCAAGTGATAATGAATGATAGGAATATGAATGGTATAATGATATAATCACATTATATGATGTAAATGATAATGAATGATAGGAATATGAATGATATAATGATATAACAACATGATATGATGCAAGTTATCATATGGTTGGATAGAGAAAGAATATTATGAAATGATAGTATGATTTAATAAATAAGAAAATGATGTAATGTTATGAAAGACAAAATGATGCAACAATATGGAATATAGATATGATGACATGATAGAAAGATAAGGAATAAAGATATGAGGAAAGAAACATAAAATATAAACATGATGATAAGTAAAGATATGAAAGCATACAAAAATAGTGTAAAGAGTAAAAGATTGAGGTTATTCAACTATGTTTATCCTTTTAGGCTATTAGAGAAAGGAAGGGATAATTTTAAGGGGTATGGGATCTATTCCCAACCAAAATGGGGCAATGAAATCTCTTAGTTATGGTTATGGAGTACCTTCTCATAATAACAATAAGTCATTCCAATATTTAAAAAGAGATTTGGAACTTAAAATGTTTTAAATGATTTTATAAGTTATATGAGCATTTAAAAAAAATTAAGAGATTTTAAATCCCTTCCACTCTATAGTTCCTTAGGGATGGACATGAGTTGACTTTAATTATTTACTTATGATCTAAATAAATAAATATAACTTAAAATGCAAAAATGCGAGTTAAGAATGACTGGTATAAGAATTCAAAGATGAAATAAGTAAAGAGAGGGTGTGATTTGTAATGCTTAAAACTTAGTTCTAAGGGGTTTATCATAAATAAGTACTCCTCCTAAGTGGTGAGCATGAAGAGGCTAAATTTGATGAAATAATGATAATTTTAATGTTATAATATTGATTAATTAATATATGATATGAGTTAAAAAGGATGACTAAGAGATATGATGGTGAAAGATGCTAAGTCATGAGAAAGGAGAAAGTAAGTGTAAGTTATGATGCATAGGTAAGCATATGAAAGAAATAATGATTAATGAACATGGATGAATGATGGTATTAGATATTTAATAATGAAGAATATGTTAATATTATATGTGGAAAAAAGTTATGTTAAAGTACATTTTAAAAAGAAATGAGGAAGGATGATGAAAGCTAAGGTGTAAGCTAAGTTAGGCGCATGATCTTTGATGGTTACTTAGGCATACAAGTGTGTTTAATGTGTGATTAAATGACATTTTAATGAAGTTTTTAAATGTATAGATACCTAGAGTTGGCATTTCAAGTGTGTTAAAGAAAGGAACAAAAGGTTGGAAGTAAAGCATCCAAAAAAGTAAGAATGCTCTATTTAGGCATTTTAGTCTTTTTGTACCTTTTTATCTTTATTTTCTACCTAAAAATGATTTTAAATCCATTTTCCATTAGTATTCATGCTTAAAAATGGTGTTTAAAGTGTGCTGAGGGAAAGATCAAAAGGGTGGGAGCATAAGTTTATAGGTTGGAAGTAATATTTTGGTGGAGTTTTTCTAGAATTAGGCATTTGTCTTTTTACACTTTCTCCTTTTCTTTTGCCTAAACACAACTCTAACATATTTTTTTTTTTCATTTTTAAGTAGTATAAAAATCACCAAAATCCTCCCAAAACCTCTCCTCCATCTATGGACATAAAATCAAGTTTGCTCATCCATCTTCTTCCATTTTTTAATTAAGTTGGAGGCTCTCTCCTTCCTATTTCAAATAAGTTATAATCTAACATGTTTTTTGTATATTTTTCTATGTTTGTATAGATGTGTTTATGGTATTTTTGAGCTTGGTGGTGATAGAGGGATGAAGTTTAGTGTTAGTATGACATGAAAAGTGATGTTGTCTTCATAAGGAGCTTTAGATGTATTTGCAAAACATGGGCTATTTCTCTTAGTTTTTTTTTTTTTTTGGTTATGTTTGATGGTTTATTCAATGATAATTAGTGTTTTAATATTTATATTTGAGAAGGAAATTGGGCTTAATTAGTGTTTTACACCTTAGTTGAGCTAAAGGCAATATTGATATAGTACATAATTGAAGCTTTGAAAGGAGTTAATATATATGGATTGATTACATGAATTCTTGATTATTATTGACTTTTTAAATGTTAATTGGCATCCTAAACTTCTTATTTATGATGAGAATTGAGGCTTGAATGATGTCCAACACCTAAGTTACATTGAGTTAGATATTGGTGTCTTCATAATCTTATGATTGTTCCTTATGTAAATGAGTTTTAATTGCAAGAATAATTAATGTAATTTGAGTTCCTTGATATTATTTAAGTTCTCAAATGTTGTATAACATTATAAACTTGAGGTTTAGAGATGTATTCAAGTCTTAAAAGATGTCTTACATCTTAGTTAGGGTAAAGTTAAGTGTGGATGTCTTAATAAAGATATGAATGGGTTATAGTTAGATATGAGTATATTAATGAATTTAGAAGTATAAATTGATTATTATGAAATAAATTGAGGATTATAATTAAGGATTATTATATAATTTAATGGTGATGTTAATGTTGATATTATGAATGAGATAAAAGGAAAATGGTGACAATGAGCTAAGTATAAAGGATGATGGTTAATTTATAAGCTAGAGATAATGAATTTTTTTTTGTTTGTGATTAATTAGTGTTTAAGACTTCATTATCCTTATAAGGGTTTTTGCCCTATTATGCTATATGCTATGTTTATATTACATGTTCTATGGATGAGTTTGAATAACTCTCTATTAGTTGTGATAGTAATGATGCAATGTATGTCGATGTTTAGGTATGTGTGTAGGTGAGATGATTACAATTAAGTAAGGATAAAGTTAAAAGCAAATATGGCTAAGGCAAAAAGATAAAGAAAGAGCAATGCCACAGCAAAGAAGAGCTATGGCTAACAATGAAAGTTGATGAATTTTAGTTGCTTTTTATTGTTCATTTCATACATGCATCATGCGTTTAAATTTATAGGCCATAATAGGCTGATATGTCATATGGATTTTTGTGGATGATATTAAGGGTGCAAACAAACTGAGATAACTCATAAAGTAGTCAAGATCTACTCAAAAAATACTCGAAATTGACTCGAGATTAATCAAGCTTAGCTCAAGCACGACCTACTTGAGTAATCAAGTGAGTCAAATTTAAGTTTCAAAATACTCAACTCGAGAGGCTCGTAAGCCTAATCAAGCTTATGCATATTTATAAAATTACCTATCGAGCTAAATTGATCCATACCTAATAGAGCTTATTTAAGCCTAAATTTCATTTTATAAAATTTAAAACAAAATTTATACAAATAAATGAGCCTAATCAAGTCAAGCTCGAGCATTTGAGTGTTTGATAAAGCTCAAGCTTAAAAATTGAAGCTCGGTCGAGCTCGAGCTCGAGCTTTGAGTTTCCAAGTTGAGCTCGAGTTGAAGCCTGACAAGGTTTGGCTTGACTCAGCTTGATTACACCCCTAAATGTTATGAGATGACATGATATAAATGTTATACTTAAATGTCATGTGATGTGAGGGTAGTTTAGATAAAAAGCAGTAATCCAAAGAATCATAGCTAGCTATGCAAGGATTATAAACTATGTGAAATGAATGTAATGTTATGCATGCATGGCACGATTGGTGAGAAAATTCCCTTGTGTAAGAGATAAGTAAAAGATACATTTGGTGAGCCAATGCATCCGAAAGTGCATGGCTGGAAATACAACTCCCCTGTGCTAGAAAGATAAATAAATCAAGTAAGGATTCTTATGGACTTAACTATCCACGTATGTAAAGTTTTGCTATGTAAATGATATATGCAGATGATGTGCCATGTAGTAGAGATGCATTCATGTAAAGACATGTGAGCATGCAAGTGGACAACATAAATTCCTTACTATGTTTCCTAAGATGAACTCACCCCTTCACCCACACATATATAAATTATTTTATTGATTAAACTTAGGACTGATTTTATGGATATATGCTTGAGGTTAAAGGCTCGAGATAAAGTTTTAAATTATGTGGCATATATTGTTAAGTCATTATATTGTTTCTTTATAAATAACTACAATAATGTTGTATATGTACAATTGAAAGAGTTATAGATGTTTTAAGCAAATGTTAAGTTATATCTTGTATGCTTAGTAATCTCCACAAAGTCTAAGTTACAAATAATGTTATATGTATATGTCTAATTTAATACAATGTAAGATGATTATGATGCATGATTAATAAAAATGATGTTAAGGCTTACTAAGATTTATGGCCCTTGTAAGAAAAATGTTATATGCTTATAATAGTGAAAAGAATGTTGTAGCTAGAATGACCTTAGGTGGACCCTTGATTCTAGGATTATCTAAATGAGAGAGATTTATTTTTAATATTGTGTATATAATGAAAATAAAAAAAATATAAAGAATAAAAGGAATTGATTGATGAGTTTAAACTCTTTCGATCATGACATGATAAGAAATGAATTAAATGACCATAGTATATTGTAAGAAAGTGTTTTATGAAATGTTTGGGATTAAATAAACCCCTATCTCCCATTTATTTTATCCTAATAATCTAAAGTGCATTAAATTATAAAACTAGATTAATAAGAGAAGTAACTAATATTGATACTATAATAATGCCTATCCTTGATAACGATGTCAACACTTCTTATGATATAATTGCAAATGCACAATACCATAGTAAGTAATATAGGTGAGAAAAGTGCCAATCCTATAAGCATTGGTTTATGACTACAAATGTTAATTGAATCTTAATATTATCTAGAAATTTTATTATTAAAAATTAATTAATAACTTTAATTAATTATTAATTTCAAAGAATATCTTATATGATAAGAGCATTATAGGGATTTGACATTCACCACATCAATTTACTATAGTTGCAATCATACAAACAATAAATTAAAATTGCATAAGCATTAAAATTTAACTCATATCATATTCATAGCATAATGATGGATGACTATCCAATCCCTGTAATAAAAACTTAGTTGCACATCATTTTAATTAAAGATTCAAAGATTGATAATGAAATTATGCTCATATTAGATTGACAAGAAAGTTAGAACAAAAAGATAGAGAAGTTCTCCTAATAAATTGCTTAGAAAATCTTTTAATCTTCCTTAAAATTTTTAACCGATACATTGAAAGACTTTTGATTAATTGATTCTTTAAAGTTCCTAACTATTCCTTATCATAGATATCCTTAGTTTTAACTTAAAACATCCATATATAATGTTTATACATGCCCAAATAAGAACAAAACTCAAAAGGAAAGAAAGTCATATAAAAAATAAAAGATTTCTATAGGCGTGCAAGGCCTCAATACAAGTCATGCATTATTAATCTCCCTTCCACTATTGTATGCAAGTTATGCATCCCATAATTTGCATTTTATAGGGTTGTATTGAAGCTATGCATGGCTTCAAGCTTGAATATTTGAGTATGCACACCATTTTAGGCATGATTTTTGCTTATTTTCCATCAAATCTCCTTTGAATCTTCAAGATAAACTTCATCAATCTTGAAGCATGATTCCTTTGATGTTTTCTTCACATAAGCTTCATAAAAATGCTAATTGCTTCCAACTATCATCATTAAAAGCATCATTAAGCCATGGTTTACATCAAATCCATGTTTACCTCCAAGAATACCAAAAGTGTTAAATTAGTTTATGTTTTAAGATCTTAATTCTAAAAGAATTAGATAAAACTCAGGATTATTATGCTAAAAGTATGTGTATAAATACACCTATCATGACGTCTAAAGATATATAGACTTTAGTTAGGCATGGTTTCTTAGTTCTACATAACCATTAATAATAAGTTTGACTCTAAACATTAGTACGAGCACAAGTCTTAAGGAATATGATGTTAGTATGAGCATGACTCTCATAATCTATTATGATGAACAATTTTTACTACTAAGCGTGACTATAGTAAAAGCCCTTAGATGAACATTATTCCTAATGATGAACTTAACCAAGCTAAGGGACAAGTGAACATAATTGAAAAGTAAGTTAGGGTGAAAATATTCAAAACTAAGAAAGGGTAACACCTTAATAAGCTCAACTCTTAATGATGAAGATGGCACAGAGACAAAAAAAAAAAAAAAAAAAAAAAGATTTCATAATAGAGAAATAGGCCACACAAGATGTTTTCCTTTTAATATCATTTGGTTTATGTTTGTTATTATTCATATCTCATTTTTCTTTGCTTTGTTATGCTTTATTTGAATAAAAATCCAACTTAAATAATATTTTTAAACAAACCCCACCAATGATGAGGGCAATTTGTAATTATTAAATCTTTAAAACTAGGATAGGAGGACTCAATGATGAAATTGGATAGGATTTCTTTAAAATCATATTTGTTTTAGCAAGATTTAGCTTCCTAGAGCTCTAAAATATTTTTCTTATAGGATGAAATTAGGTGTGTTTTAGGGTTTATTTTGAAATTTAAGTTTGAGGTGAAAAAAAAAAAAAGAGTTTTAGGCTTCCTAAAAATGATAATAGGACTTGATTGAACAAAAGAAGAGCGCTTGAGGATGGATTAGATTTTGGAACCATATTTGGGTTTAGATTACATCATTGGACAATGTCCAATGATGCGCTACACATAGGTAAAAAAAATTAGAGAAATGAAGATTGGTTTGAGAAACATTTGCATAATGAATTAGCTCCCAAGGGAGGGTGAAGGAAAAAATAGAGGAGGGCTATAGGGCTTAGACATACAAAAAATAAATTTATGAGATAGAAGGATGAATATTGTAGACAAAATAAAATTCATTCGCATGAGTGATATAATACAAGGGATGAAGTAAGAACATAAATAGTGTTTTCTTTGTTAGTTTTTATTTTTTTCAATTTAATTTTGCATTTTGGGAGGTCAAATCTTGAGAATTTAAAATTATATATTGAAGAAATTCATATAAGTATGACTTGGTAAACTCAATATATCAAATTTTCATTTATTTATTTTATAATGTTTGTTTTAATTTACATTTTGAATATACATTTTTGTTTGTTGTTGAATTTGTGACTACAATTGATATTGCTTGTTGTTTTTATGATTATTATAAAATTAGAAAAATTATTAAAATATAACTATTAAGTTTTCTAGTTAATCAATTTAGTCCAAAATTGGATTCATAGTGAAATAGAAACTAAAATAACTAAAATTGGAATAAATTGAATAAAATAGAGTTTTATAAATATTTTAATATTATGGATTTATTACCACTATTATGAATTTTTATAATTTTCATAATTCTTACTATTACTTGTGAGATTTGTTGTGTCTATTATGAATTTATCTAAAAATATGTCCAAACAAAATAATCAGTTTGTTTTGTTCATTTATTTTAGTTTTGTTGTCAAATTTCCTAAATTCAATAATATTAGTATAAAATTTTTTTAATTAAAAAATATAAATAAATAATAAAAAATTATTATAGCTTTTTTTGCTAATTATGACCAATATTGTGTTTAATATAATATCTAGGTTTTTTACGATAATTTTGATTAATTACATATTATGTATGTTATCTATGTTATTTTTAATATATATTATTATTTTTTAATTTTATTTGTGAGTTATTAATTATTGTGGATGGATATTTTGTTTTATATTATATTCGCATTTACTATATTTAATTTAAGTTTAAGTTTAATTTTAATTTATCATTTTTAATCTCCTCTCATTTGGCGTGTAATGTGTGTGTGTGTGTGTATTGCATTTTGTGATGATTTACAATAGTTTTTGTGCTCAATATTGAATGAACAATTAAAATTACATAATTATCTATAATGAATAAAAAAATGATTAAAAGGAGGATGAGCTAATATTTGAGTATCCCATGACATCATCTAACGCATTTTTAGGATATATCCAACTTTTGAATTCAACTCTAAATAAATAATATGGATGTTAGAGGTATGTTCAAAGATGTTTAACCTGTTATTCGTACTTTCGTGAAAATAAAATTTTTTTTCTACTTTTTTAGAAATTGAGTGGTGACTCTTAGACCTCTCCAAGGCTGAATCCTGTTTTCGTCATCTTCTTTCCTCGGATCCTTATTGCCTCATAAATTAGCAGTGATATTATAACAAGAGTTATTTCACTTAATTAGATATGACAATGATTCAACATGTACATCAAATCTCTCACATCAATGGAGGAAAATACTCCTTTTGCCGAAAGCCTCTTTCTTCAATGGGCAAAATCAAATGACTTTTCCTTGTAATGTTCCTATTTATTGAGTTACCCTCCTCTTATTGCAATCCACAAGAAATCAAAATTTAATTAATAACTTTAAAATACGAGCCCCATAGTACAAAGAAAATAATCTTCATCCACTTAAAAGAATGTTTCTCCAAACAAATTAGGAAAAATATCTTTCATATTCCATTAGAAATTTGAGTGATAATCTAACAGAAAATATTAATGATTCCATAATAATAATAATAATAATAATAATAATAATAATAATAATAATTATTATTATTATTATTAATAAAATTTTATTCTATATGTTTTTCAGAATAAAAAAAGCTCTATTCTATCTATCATTCATAAAAGTTGAGAGATTAAAAATCACAAGGGTTTTTAAGAACACTTCCGAGGAATTTCATATGACGATCTTAAAAAAAGTAATGGATTTTGTTTTACCTTTTGCTCAAAAAAAAATGAATTTTTTTGCTCAATCATGTAATGAAATTTGCCCACAATTTATGGACTCAATGTTACTAATCATTCCAGCCAACAGAACTCGTAGTTATCTCATAATGCTTGATTCGATTCCTCCTAATCTTTTAAGCATGGAATAAATTAATACGACAAGAAAAGAAAATTTTTGATTTATTACTAGAATTAATATAATTTAATAACAAAAATATTTTGTTTAGAATAAATCTTAAATTGTTAGAATTATTTATAAAATTTTTCATTTTATCATCAAATAATTTGTATAAAATAAAAAATTTAAATTATTTTAAATATATTCTTTCTGAATAAGAGAATGATTGAAATAGAATCTAATTTATTTAAATTCTTTTAAAATCTGTCTTTTTAATCGGGCCTTAAAAGTGAGGAGCGAGTGTTCCTTGGTTGGAGTCCCTTGTATCCATCATTATGACAAATTGGGGTATGTTTCGACAATAGGAATTTGAATATTATTCGTGTTAAGACCTGTGAGTAAAATTAATTACTTCAGAAACTTGGATGTCATTTGTTCCAAAACCTGATAGCAGGAATTAGTTAATCTTCTAAATTTATTTGGGTCAAGGAGAAGTCAAATCTTTTTATTAATAGTTGATTCCTCCAAATTTGTTTTGGAAAAGATCCGATCTGATGTTGAATTGTTTTGGTTTATGCCTAAGAATCTTACGGCTTGGAAACAATAGCATGACTCTGCTTTTATCTCTATTCTAATTGTACATTTGATGTAGCATCTATTCCTTTCATTAAGGATTTTCTACTGTAACATCAATAATTTCTCTCAACACCTTGAAACTGACTCTATATTAGGCAAGGCATATATTTCCTTATGATTATGTTCATGTTTTAGCAATGGTTGTTGTGTTCTTTGTGCATTCATTGCCATCTAAAAATGAACTGTGTATGCCATTGTGGCTGATCCATTAGCCTGACCCCCACTAAGACATGACATTTTGCTGGGACAAGCATGAAAGATTATAGGAAGGGAGAATTTGGATCTAAAACTTAGGTACGTATTTGGTGTCTAGTTAGAGAAGTTGATGGCTACACTATTTCGATGATTCAGGCTATTGGGAAATGAACAGCCCTTTGTTTGATATTCTGATGGCAAATGATAATGCTAATGAGCCTCTACTTTCAGCTGTAATACACACTTGTTTAAATGAATAGAGAACCCTTCAAAGAAGAAGATTTCAGAAGTCTGTTAATACTTATTCCTCGGAGATCATATGCCCAGACCAAAATGGCATCCAGTCTCTTCAATTGCTTGAGTGGTTGTTTGAGAAGCAAAACTTCAGTTACAAGCAAGTATTCATTTTGCTGAGTGTGTATATTGGTGTAGGTACCTTATGCTTCTTTCTTTTTAGGCATCAGATCGATGGCAAAAAAACACAAGGACTTGTTGATGCCATGTACTTTTGTGTTGTGACAATGACTACTGTTGGATACGGGGACCTTGATCCCCGTAGCATCCTGGCCAAGCTACTTTCATCTATTTATGTGTTCACTGGCGTGGCTTTCGTCGGGATTATTCTAAGTAAGGCAGCATATTACATTGTAGAAAAGCAGGAGATTCTTCTGGTTAGAGCCATACATGCAATTGAAAAGTTTGGATCTACAGAGGTTCTTATGGAGGTTGAAACCCACAAAGTTAAGTACAAGTTTCTCATTGCCACTGCACTTCTATTGGTGCTTATGATTGTAGGAACTGCATTCCTGTGCCTCGTTGAAAATTTCGAGTTTGTGGATGCCTTCTATTGTGTTTGTTCTAC